>VZTM01015423.1:0-19120 GCA_013400555.1 Jacana jacana | reverse complement strand
ACAAAGACTCAGCACTGTAATTTCCTCCCTCCAAGCACCATGATGTTACAGCTGCAGAATGGTACTGCCTGATGGGCATGGAAAGAGTTAATACTGATTCCTGAAGGAAATAGGTAGCTATGTTACTAATGCTGGATGAGTGAAAGAGTCTTTATTCTCCCTGTGACCCCACACTGCCAGCTGCCAGCCTTTCAGAGGCACAGGTTATTACCTGGCACTTGAGGAATGCTGCAGCTCCCCTCCATTATTCAGATGAGGTTTTTTGTATTTTCTTCTTTTTCCCAGAGCACTGTATCTTTTCCTGGGAACAAGTCACCAGAAGGGAGCTTTTTAATCTGTCACTCAGGGACTCATATAAGCAAGTACCTGTATAACAGGGTTTGTGGGATCTGGGGAAGATTGAGTTCTTCAGTCAAGACTTGAAGGTGTGACCTCCTGATTTAGAAGACAGAGTGCTACTTCTGGAGTTTACCACTTCCACCATCCTTCCCATCTGTTTTTGTCAAGCTCAAGTATTGTGCTGCCAGTGGAAAAGGCTGCAGTTCTTAATGAAATCAGAAGTGCTGGGAATTAAATCTGTGGTTTCTGAAAGATCATCAGCACCCTGTTTTAACCCCTTCTTCTTTCCATTTTCAGATTCAGATATTTCACTGTTAAAAGATTCCACACATTTTTTTTTCCCCTTTTGCAATTAATTTGTAGTATTTGTTTACAAGGGTGATCATTAGCATTCCAAGATTTTTGTTTATTACTGTTCTTTGTGATAATGTCAGGCAGAAGCGTAAAACAGACAGGCAGACAGACGCATTGCTCAGGAGAATACTCAGTAAACCACAGGAGACAACTACAGAACAAAGACAGAAATACTGATTTTGTTGGAGTAAATCCGAAAACCAACTTATGGCAGTGAACGGATCAAATTTTCAGCTGATGAAGACCGGTTTCACTCCCCAGCAAAGGGTTCACTATTCAATTTAACTCTAGGTTTACCTTCAGCTGAAATAAGAATCTGGAATCTGGAGGCTCCAGACTCTGAAGCTGAGAATAGGAAGAGCTGACCCTCAACTGACATCAGCTTGGTATGGATGTACACCTGCCTACAAAACCTCAGGCATTTGGTACTATTCTCCACTAAGTGAATAATAGTGAAAAATCCTCTCTAAAGATGTTTTGTCTTCTGATCATCCTCTAGTTGATTTTTGTTTGTTTGCTTGTTTATTTTTTTGTTTTCTGTTTGTGTTGGGTTTGTGGTTTTTGGGTTTTTTTTTAATATGAATAAAACACATAAAATTGTCTCCTCCCAACACCGAGGTGACAAAGCCTAACTGTCCTGTGGATAGAGCATAGGACAGGAGATTTAGTTTATCTTCCCATCTTTCATAATCTTGCTGGGTGGCTTCAGGCAACTAACTTCCCTGTCATTCATTTTCCCCATGTCCAAAATAATAAGTGATCCTGAGTATTTTCATGAGATTTATTGCTATTAAGATTTATTGTGAATCAGCTGTTTGGGTGTTATTATTGTCCTCATTATTGTTAATACTTATTACTATTATTATTATTATGCTTCTACACTGATGAGAACAGCTTAAAGCACGTACCGCTGTGCTGGGATCTACAACTTGCAATAGAAAAACTAGCCTGAAAGATAACCTTGCCACTAACAAGGTAAAAATGAGAGCACCAAGCGACTCGATAGCCTGCTTCACTGATAACAAGGCTTTCAAATACTCTGAGCCTGATTCTGTTCTCAGCCAGATGAGTGTAAATCTGAGGGGTCCTGCTGAGGTCTGCAGGACTATAGGGAAATTACTGAAAATCAGAATTTGGCCCGGTGGTACTTAAACGTGCTCACTCTAAAGGGCCTGATACTCGTTGGTGCTCAGTGGGCTACACAGCGAAAGAAAAACAACAGAGACACACACATGCTAATTAAAACTGCAGATGTGACTTGGTGGCTAGATTAAATAACACCTCTGGAAAGAGGGGGAGCTGCCAGATATAAAAGCAGAAAGCTCCTCGATTATGCTGCTCGGTGGGCTGTTGCTGATTTAATTTCTCCTAATTTCTAGAAGCAGAACCGATAGCCCTCTCTTTCTGAGTGACGTCTGTCAGTTAAACGCTGACCCAAGTTACAGACAGGACAACAGTCAGCAGCGCAGACGGGTCAAGGCTATGCATGCTAAAAGCCAGCTCATGGCACTGCCTTTAATCTCCCAGGCAAAATCAGCCCTATTTCCACTGGACTCGGTCGGCTTGCGAGAAAATCGCAGTGCCACAAAACGTGCATGAAACTTTTCTTTAGGGTTCTGGGAATCGCTAAGAATTAATNCCCCCTCCCAAAACCACACCACAAACCGAAAACTGAAAACAAAATAAAGCTAAGCCTCATTGCTGAAGCCGGTGTCTCCTGTAGCTGCTATTCCTACAGCAGCTGCTGTGTGGCATTGCTCCCCTTCAGATGAGCAGCAGCAGCGCTGGATGCCAGCGAGTCAACAGCGCTTGCGGTAGCGCATTTCTTGAAGCCCGTCCTTATTCCCTGTCCTCGTAACGAAGTGTTCTAATTGTTATGTTGACTATTATGGCTACGATTGCAACGCTCTGCTGTTCAAGAATTTTTGTCTATATTTCTGTAAAGCTACAGGGAGCAGAAAAAGTGCCTTTTACAAATTATTATTATTATTAAAGAAAAAAAAAAAGAAATGCCTTGAAAAATAATCTGCTGGCTATGAAATCTATTATGAAATATATTTCAATTAAAAGGCTACATAATTTATATGCATAAGCTTTTCTTCTGTCAAGTTTATATTTTTGTTGTCTTGTCATAATGCCCTGAAGTAAGCACTTCTGAATTTTAAACTTTAGCATTTATCTTAGCAATCACGCTGTGAAGATAAATATCCCTTGAGGAAGATACACAATTGGATCTTGTATACTAGTAAGTTAGGCTTTGTACAGGTTATTACTGCACTAGGAAGCATGGGGGTTCGATAACAACAATTAGCATTTAGAGATACACTGTTTATGTTCAGTGTATTGTACATGCACCAGTTAATTAAAACCACGCAATGGTTGTGATTCGGAAGCTCAGTTCTGGGATCCATGGAAACATTTGGGTGGCATAAAAGAATCATAAACCACTCGCAAAATCTCCATTTAAAAATTCTCCTGATGCTAAACTTTCCGTGGGGGTCTTTTCCTCATGTCTCTTCTGTCACAGGGGACATGGAAGCGGTATGGCTGAGAACTGCTAGGGCAAAGCAACACTTCGCAGCTGCAGCAGGTACTCCTGAAGTAAGCATCGCAGTTCAGATTTTCACCAGTTTAACCAGTTCCTGCACACCTTCGCACGGTCAGTGTGAACCACAAGGGTGAACTGGAAAATTGCCATTTGTTTGTGGACTGGATATTGTGGTTTTTTAGCTGGCTCCTTTCTTTGACTGAGTGGCCAAATAAAAAAAAGTCTGGGGCCAGCAGAACCCAGGGAACAGTTTGGGAAGGAAATGTTTTGGGATAACAACAAAAGAGCGAGGACAGTCACATAAGTGAGCATTCAGCTACTCTGCTACCTTAGTTTCAGGATGCTAATTACATTGGTGCTTAACTTAAATTGGGGTGTAGTCACCTTTAAGACAAGTCTCAGACTACACTGTCACAAAAGGGGACAGCTATCCCCTGTGCCAAAGCACTAGCGCTCAGATGGCCTTGCAGTCAGCCAGATCTTACTGCAAAACATCCAGTAAAAAAATGGAAAATCTGGCGAGGGGAGGAGGTGTTAATGCACGGTTGGGAATAGAGTACGAAGTGTTCAGGCCTTCTTCACACCTGCATAGACTTATCCTAGCTGGAACTGATGGTGAAACTGCGCCTATAGACTTGCCCTGGATGAGCTGCTGAAGGATTCTCTTTCACTTTGCTGACTACAGAAAAAATATTTGGCCATTAGACCACCAAATTAGACATTAAATTAGATTTTGAATAAAAATTAGAATCAATAGGAGCCTCTGAGCCAATGCACAGAGCCCTAGAAATAAAATAGGCTTAGCAGAACAGGCATCCTGCCATTCTCTACTAGAAAGTCTCTGTGGAGAATGGTCTTGATGCTTCTTTGACTTCTATGGGAACAATCTATTCCCCTAATGGGATAGAAAACCTATGACAAATGAGAAGGTGACCACTCAACCAGTGAGCAGGACAGCCAGAAGTAGGTCCCAGTGCCTCCTTGCTGGCTGCTCTCCCTTCCACATTGCCTGCCAGCCTGCAAGAAGCCACTGCGGTGGTTATTTATCTCTACAGTGAGGACTGGCTCTCAGGCATAGTCTTATCGATTTCAGTGCTGGCTATAGTGCTTGTTTTGTAACCTGAACAACTTATACTCTTCTCTGCCAAGTAGCATGAAACCTGAGCAGATATTAGGACCCCATAACATTTCAGAGAGTATTACAGACTTTGTCCTGTGCTGCTATTGCCTTTAGACTTCATAAGAGGTGAGGATCCAGATCTATGATTCTTATGTTTGCCAATATAAGTTCAAGAGCCTTTAGTGTTTTTTGTTGTTGTTGCAGTATTTTTTGGTTTTCTTTGTTTGGGTGTTTTGTTTTGTTTTGTTTTTTTGATCCTGGTTCCTGACTTCATACAGAAAAAAACCTTTGTCATCATAACCATTCTGTCTGACTCTAATTCCCCTTTCCCTGCCAAATTTTTGGAGCTCCCCACCAGTTTTAAATAACCATGGGACGTGAAAATGTATATTTAAATTCTAAAGCATTTTTTGGAAAAATGACGATGTTTGAGGGGATCTAGTCCCAAAACAGCATGTCCGTGAAAGGATGTTCTGCCTGAAAGGATGGCTGATCAGTTGTCATCAGGTGTTACAGCCCAGCAGTCATCAAGCACATAGCTCAGGACCCACTTCTGCATGCAGTGACCTTGCACTATCTTGCAGAGGCACTTACAGTGCATAGAAGGCAGCAGAAATTTTATGGGGGACAATATGGGGTTATGGGATAGTTGTTCAAAAACCAGGCTTCTGAAGATTTGCTTCTAATGGATGTCGGATTTATTTCCTTTCTCATCCCTGCTGACTGCTGTCCTGATTGTGACAATCTTGTTTTTATATAAGGAACCTAGAGATATGGCCCCAGTCAGCTGTTCAGTGCACTGGGAGCAACTGTCTGTCCTCAGCATTCGGCACATTCTTTTCCTCTCTCCACGCAACTCCGAGAAAGCAGGAAAAGACCTTAAGCCTTGGCAGAACTGTAGTTCAGCTCCCTCCACTGCTCAGATCAGCTGGTGTGTAGCAGCATTGTCTGCTAAGGCTGCGCTTTGCAACTGACCGGTTGCTCAACTCAGATTATTCAGAGGAAATTTCCTGATACCATACAGGCAACTAGAAGATAACCTGCCAGTGAGATGTATATATATATACATATATATATATATATACACACACACACACATATTCAGGTACAGGAGGTTTGAGATTCCCTTGCTGAAGGTAAGAAAATTCTGCCCTGATCAATTTAGATTGAGAGTTCAGGGCAGTCTTACTTGCAGGTATTATCTTGCAATCTATTTTTAATTACAAGCATCAGTGGGAATTGTTAAAGAGACTTACTAAAATACAGTTCTTTTAGAGCTTTTCTGTGCCAGTACAGTTTTTCCTCTATGTCTCTCTTTGTGACATCCCCCAAACAGACCAGGCTGACACTTGTGATCACTGTTACCATCTCTTTAACTTTATAGCATTGTCTTAAACAATCCTAGGGCTGAATTTCAGGCCAGCATGCTTTCTGTAGCATCTCACCACCAGATAATCCCTCTGGGTATGATGCACAGAGCAGACGGTCTCCCCTTTCCCAGGACGGTAAGGTACACACTGTACTACCACCCGACTGTTCCCTAAACAGGACATTCATTTTGCCCTAAACTCATTCAGGCACTGGAGCAGATAATAAGAACTAAAGAAACAAAACCACCAAAAAAAACCCCCAAAACATAATCAAGCAAGGCAAAACCATAAAATAAATAAATAAATAAATAAATTAGACTGGTATTCACTAGACGAGGGTTCAGCTTAAAATTTCTCGTGGTAGAAGCAGCCGTGTCTCAGCACTACCTGCAGCTTTGCCAGAGTACCAGTATATTTAGCATGCAACAAAACAGCAAACCACAGTGTAGCCATTGCTTCCTTGTCACTGGATGCTTATTTTAGACAGGAAAAAAATCTGTTCCTTTCAAAATATAATGGAAAAGATTACTAACCGCCAAATATATAGCAGCTGGAGATGCCAGTTTGAACACAACACACACATCAAAACACAAACATTTTTAACAGGTTCTAGTGCACAACCAAAAAAAAATATTAGGAAACTGTATATAGATAGCAATGCACTTGTTCTATCCCTCCTCTCTGCTTTCATGTGTTTTGATCATTTAAGGATATTAAAATAAATAAATAAATAAATGAACCTGACGGATGCATAAAAAGAAAAGGATTCATTTTGCAACTGTAACCTAATCGGCTCCAAATCTCTGCAGGTTGTAGGACACACCACTGAGCTGAAGTCGTGTTGAAGAAACAGCTTAAAATGACTCACAGTCCCCTGTTTCTGGGAAGATTAGGTATTTGGAGGGAGAGGGAGAAAGGGCAAAGTGTTTGGGATTTTTTTTGTCATTCTTTCCTCAAAACAGAAAGGAACAGCTTCAAATGCTACAAGCATCCTGTTTGAAAAGGTGACTTCAGAGTGCAGGACTACCTGGATTTATTTTCCCAGACATGGAAAGTGGCACTAGGTGAGCTGCGTGATCTCCAGGCAGACGTGCTCTTTCTTTGTGAAATGCTTTGAGATTTCTGATTTCATGCCACTGGTGCAAACAAAAAGTCTTAGCAAAATGAAGATAGAGGCATAAGTTTTCTATAGGATTTTTAAACCAATCTGAACAATTCTATTTGCAGGGATATTACTCTCCCTGCAGATTTATCATACGATGTGAAAATTCTACAGAAGGGGTAGCATCCTTTATTAAATCAAGTGGCTATTTAGAGTAATTTCTATAGAATCCAATTTAATTTTTATAAACCCCTATAGGTTTCAACCTTTTCCATTCTGTAGGATTTTTCCATAGGGACAGTTATTAGTGGCTGCAGGATTTGATTCACAGCAAAGTTGTTTTGTAGAAAGGAAAAATGGCTTCACGATGAAGGATCTGAGTGTAAAGCAGGGTCTGCTTTTGCCAGCAACAGCCCTAGGCTGTTGCAACTCCTGCAGCCAAACTCGGGCTGGATGTACCCACAGTGGTGATATAAAGCTGTACAGGCATTCAGGGACACTTGACCCAAGTGACATTTTGAGGGTTCAGCCCCTAGGCAGACCACTTTTTCTTTTTTAAACTTTATAATTATAATTATAATTATTATTATTACTACTACTTTTGAAGGTAAACTTGTTCAGCCACCAGCTGAATGGGAAATCAGGCTGCTTGTAGCCAGTAACTCAGGTACAAAAGCAAGTTCTTTCAGGGGGGAAATGGCTCCTTAACCTGCCGATTGGTAAAAGCTGGTAGTTTCTCAGCACCCAGTTACACCCTATCGGTTTAGCTGTGATCGTGAAGCTCTTATTGCCCTCCCCATTACCTGGCTGCTTGCGAAAACTATTTTGAGGCTGCATTTTACGCGGCACCGATGCAGGCAGTCTCCGCCAGTTCAGGACAAAGTGTAGAGGAGAAGCAACTCAGCCAGAAGCAATAGCTCCTCTACCCCAGCTCAAATGACTAGCTAGACGGAAAAAAATCAGATTCACCACCTCTCTTAAACACTGAATCCCACTCTTGCGCCTAAAGTACTTTGCAAACACATGTTCCCCGTTGCCTTCCCGGCACACTGTGGCCCCTCAGAATCAACAGCAGCGAGAAGCGGCGCAGACCCAGGGTTTCATTTTGCCAGCAGCCTGCAGCATTAAGAGCGTGCAAGTCGTACACACCTTAAGTTTTAACGGTTGCCATGGCGATGAAAGGAGGCATTACAAAATGCACAAGCTGTTGAACATGTTGCCGGAGCTGAGAGGAAGAGCTAAGAATAAACTTTCGGCTAATTCTCCGTATCGGCGCGCTCCGAGCAGCTGCTGCTCGGCCAGCATCGCATCCCAGTCAAGCAGCTCGTTAATAGGAGGCAGATTGGAGCGGGAGGGTGTCTCCCCGCTGAGCGCTCCCGGGGCCCGGTACCTTGCAGCCCCACCGCCGCTTCCAGCCCGGCAGCTGCAAATGGAGGTTTCTAAAGAAAGAAAGAGGCTAATTTTATTATGATGATTATTATTACTCTTTAATTCCTCGTTTCCGTGGGGCTGACAGATAAGATCGTGCCAGCTGTGCGTGAATAACCCTCCTTTATTTTAGCGCTAACTGCCAAAGTCCCCTTGTGATGAAGGCTTTGGTGATCAGCTGGAACAATAGAAAAGGTGCCTGTCAGCCCGGCCCTGCTGCCGGGAAAGGAGCAGGAGCTTTGAAGTGGGGAACAGGGAATGAATGACACCCTTCTTCATTTTTGCAGCCGTCCGTGTGCACTCCCGCCCGGGCATACTGAAGGGGAAACGTGCCAGGGGTCCTGGCCCGTAGTAACACGGTGAAGAAAGCTTCAGGGATGTTCTGCAGACCCAGCAGCCCCACTTCCCAAAGCATCCCGTCAGACAGGGGCAGGACGCGGGTGAGGCTGAGCGAGCAGGGAAGCACGCCAGCCATGCGCTCCCCCAGAAAGCTGGACTGGGAAACAGGGTTTTTTACCCCTTTTCCATTTCCCTCAAACGCCAGTCTCCATACTCGCTGATTCCTGGCAGAATTTTCCGAGCGGCCGCGGGCGGGAAGACCCGTTTCTCCGCCAGCCCAACCGCCACTAGATGGCGACATCCCTCGCTCCCTCGCCCAGCACCGCAAGAGCCGGATCCCTCTTGGCGCAGGGGTGGGTGTGTGCGTGTGTGTGTGTGTGTGTGTGTGTGTGTGTGCGGGGGGGGGGCGGCAGATAACACCCGGGGATCTTGGATGCTATTGTGCACTGAGATTTCCTAAGCACAAAGAAAAACAGACCAGCAGAATATTCATTAGCAAACTTACCCTAGTTTTAAAAAGAAAATTAACTGTCAACAACAAAGCACGCATTACCTGTATCTGTTGAGGACATAAAAGGGTATCTCTGAGCACCTGTCCAGAAGCAATTTCAGGCCTTGTAACTCAAATAAACCCCTCCATTAAAGATATAAAGAACTATACTCTCCAATACAATTCGATCTCCATACTCCTCGCCTTCTGTTCTCCCAGACTTTTCCTGCTGCCTTGTCTTTCTCCCAAGCACTGTCTCAAACTGGTTTTGATTAGAAGCATTGTGTGTAAGTAGCTGTTAACGTGTCTGTGAAGTGCTCATCAGACTTCCAGTTTAACATACAAGAACAACAGTAAACTATCCAGGCTTCCTTGTGCACAGAACACACTCGGGGCCCAGCCCCTCAGTCCGAAACCTACATACATACATTCTGATGCATGCACACACACACATACTTGGAGGCACCAGTGAGGCACCTAAAAATATGGAGGGAAATAAAACTTGTTGCAGGAGCAGAAGACAGAAGAAAGGATGGGATGGCACTTGAAAGAAAAAAGCGGATAGGCATTTCCACAGCAGGGGATAGTGGGATAATATCACCATCCAACATGACAGCTCATCATGAAGTAGAAAAGGTCAAGTTTTGAGCCTCCTGTGTAGGTCAATATATGGCAAGTTTCTCAGAAATATTACCCCAGCCCTGCCACGGGCGTCTGGTAACGATGTTCTGGGTGATGAGGCACCTGTAATTCAATGCAGAGAACCAAGCACTCAACCCTGTGGCACCCCCAGAGCGGGTCCTCCTTGACAAAGTGATAACCTTCAATCTTCAGGTTTTATCTACCTTAGTTTCAAAGGCAGGGTGGATGTTTCTGTCATGAGAAAATTAGCCTATCAGTATGTGTTGAATTTTCTTTGCTTGTTTCTGTTCCCTTTTCCTTTGAAATATCTGGTGCTTTTGATATTGCAGTTATAGAACTTTCCTCCAATTTGTTTCTTGCAACATGAGCTTCAAACCAAATCCAGCTGCTTAAAAAGAGAGACAGGAAAAGATCTTGGGGAAACAGTATCACAACCATCTCTAGAGAAACTGAGGGTGGGAATTAAAAAGGTGTGAAAAACTATGAGATTTGACCTCTTGGTTTTTTACTTCAAGTAAGGTCCTTCTAGAAAGTGTAACATTTCCCACCACTCCTCCCCCCAAAAAAAAAATAGTGGGAAGCTGGGGAATGAGTAAACTACAGTGTGAGTGGCACAGAAAGGCTTGTAGCTAGATTGGCTGGAACACTGCAGTGTGAGGAAGACCATCTACACGACAGACAAAACCCAGAGGAAATATACACCGAGCAACAAATACTGGACCTGTAGTGTTTAAAGCTAATGCAATAAGAAGGCCCTCAGCTTCAGTAACTCATCCGTAACAGCCTGGTGTAGCAGGTCTTACAAGAAACAAGAGACTCATGATGTCTTATCTCATGCTGACCACTCTCATCTTTAATCAGCAGATGAAATCTGTGCCACAGCAAATCATAGACTTACAGGAGCACAGGACACTTTGGCAATGGATTCAGACCGTTTTCTTCAAGCTACTTAAGAATGGTCACTCAGGACATATGTACACTGAATGGCGAGGGAAATTAACACTGCCACATATTGGTTATCCACACCTACTCTTGAAACGAACATGTTTCCAATTAAAAGTGAAAGAGACAATTGTTGAAGTCACTTTGGCAGTGAGAACTCTCCAGCTGCCTCTAGACTCCTGAATAAGTGAAATGTTTGACACAGAAGCATATGTTTTTGGCAACGTTGTTTAATCGTTGTTTTAAAGGGAAAATTGAAATTCTACAAGGTGTGAAAAAAAAGATCACTGGAACATTTTCTGTTTGGAGTGACAGAGACTATGTCACCCTTCTATTCCTTTTCTCTGTAGACTTTCATTTTGCAAGAACTGCCTTACAAACGAAGAGGTAGGGAACAGGCAGGGTAGGCACACAGCGAGGGGAACTGAAGGTAGCTGCAGCCTCACGTAGCAGAGTCCCGCTCTGCAAAGTACAGGAAAGGGTCTCAGAAGAAGCAACACAGTCTGAATTTAAAAACCAATGAGAGCTCTTGCAAGATTAATCCACATCTTTAAAAATTCGGTCTTTATCTCAGTTGTTAAAACCGAAGAGGTGGAGCGTGGATGACATAACCTATAAATAAAAGCTGGTGAAGAATTATGGTTTACAGGCATCCCACAGCTTTGCCAAGGGTCTTACATCTCCCAGCCTGGCACACAAACCCAGACTGTCTCTCACTTTTGCAAACCCGCAAACCATCTGAGTCATCTATCACTGCCTGCTGCTATCAACAGGCAGCCTCTAAGTGGAAAGAGACCTAGGACATTGGGGCGACTTGCATATGTGCCCAGAGTTGAAAATCACAGGATTTGGTTCTAGACACCAACACAAGTCTAACTTCCTTTTTAAAATCTAGCTTTACTTTGTGGAAATGTATTTTTCCATCTCTCAAATATAACATTAATGGATAATCTTAATTTCATACCACACAAAAAAAAATAATCAGCGAAGTGTTTTCTCCATTAGAAGTCATTAATAACATGATGTAACCAAAAAAAAAAAAAAAAGAAGAAAGAAAAAAAGAAAACCAAAAGCTTTTATTCCTCTTCTTTGCATTCGGTTTCTTAGCCAGTCTTCTCCCCATTATAATGTGTTTTCCTTCGTATTCCATGATGGCTTAGTTTCCTTAGCAGCCTTTTGTGAGAGCATTTCTCAAAAGCTTCTTGAAAGTCCTAATAGATTATGTCAGCCAGTTCTCCTTTATCCAATATTTATTTGACACTTTCAAAGAATTCTAGTAAATTAAAGAAGCTTGATTTTCCTTTACACAACATACATTTCTTTGTCTGTAACATATCATGCTTATCTAGGATTTTTTATAATCCTACTTTTAATTATCATTGCAGTCCATTTGCTGAAGTAAGGCTCACTGGTGTGTAATTCCCAGGATCATCCCTAATGTCTTTTTAAAAGACAGATAAAACATCTCCAGTGGATGATGTTAATGAGATATTGTACATTTCTGTTAGCAGCCCAACCACTTCGTCCTTAAGTTCCCTCAGCATCTGGTCCAGGTGGCTTGTTACCCAGGTTGGAATCTAGCCAGGACAGAGGGGTTAACACCTCTACCCATGAGAAAAGTGCTTTGAAATCTTTAATGGCCAGATGCATCGAGAACATCAACCTCTATGTATCTGCTGATGTTCAGCTTTTCCAGGAGCACAGAGCCCCATGCTGGGAAAATATCATGGCTTTCATCTGTGGACTCAAAGGGCAGGATTTTCTTGCAGTTTTATAGACTAAAAAACTGATAGAACCATTTCAGCCAGTTGTATACAAATATGCAGCAATTAGAGTGAATGAATGAAGCTCATTCCATAATTCCGCTGAGCACTATAGTATCATGTAATCAGTTTATTCTACCTGCAACATAAAATTCTACTTAGCTACACAAGAGTACATTTTATCAATTATTGATTTATGAACATCTAAGGCTTTCTTCAGTCACCATTTATGCTCTTGGTTTTATCATCTCTGCTGTGCTGAGAGTAGTGTCATACAGAGGCATAGTCTATACTATTTAAAATTCCACATACTTCAGTAGATTACCCCATTAACCATTATGTTTTCCAGGCTGTATAGATTAAAGTAATTAAACTTGTCCTCAAAGACCTAGCTCTTTGATTATGGGATCATTCTACCGCCTGCAGCACATTTGAGGTGATTTGCAGTAATATTGTCTTTGGGAATTTAGTGACCATATTACACTGACAGCAGTGAGAGCTGGTGGCCTTCGCAAAAAAACAAATTTCATCTGTGCCCCTTAGAAAATATCTCACAGAGACACGTTGGGGCAAGGCCCAGTGTTATGGACGGCTGGATGGCTTTGGGAGACTGGCACTGGTCTGTGTCACCCCCTAAATCAGGGTTTAGTGTTTCAGGCTGTAATGAACTTCCAACTGTGTTCTGGTTGGAAGCGACTGAAAGAGGTTTTTCGGAAGAATGTACATTGGCCCATGTGAAACGAGCTGGATAGCATCAGCCGAGAGAACAGGTGCCCATATCACACTTAAACCAAAGTATCCCACTCAACTCTCAGGATAATAATGTCAGCATCAAGGCCAAGGATAAAACGAGAATGGTGACTAAACTGTTTCTCTCTCCTGTAGAGGTGTCCCTTCAGGTCAAATGGAGGCATGCTGGCCCGAAAATCTCAGGAAACCTGCATATTTTCTGACTACGCTTTATCTTTTCTATGGATAAAAGGGAGATTTAAGAATGTCAATCCTGCATCTTCCACTGGCATGAAATTTGCTAAAAAAATGTGTANAAAAAAAAAAAAAAAAAGTGATGCTTGCAGACAGGCTGCTGATGCATTGTGGAGAAATTTTCAAAACCATTCCCTTTAGAAATGATTCATCTTATGTGTCATATATTTTCTCTTTTTCTCTGTACTTTCTCCTTCTTACAAAAGACTGGAAAACAGGATCCTCACCGCTTAAGAGTTAATCTGCTTTGGCTACCTACCTATTCCTCACCTGCAGTCAATATTCTCCCTCTGTGACAACCACAGCTATGAATTTATTTATAAAGCAGCAGTGCCCAGGGGCCCCAGTAGGGATCAGCATTTCATTTATAAGATGCAGCAAAACATAGCTCTGTCCCGTTTGACTTTTTTTCTTAATAAACAAAGGATGAAAGAATGTAAGTAGCTATTCCCATTTTACAGATGGAGAACTGAAAACCAAAGAGATTAAAAGGCAGATGTAGAAAAGGATTTAGACGATATACTGACTGCCACTGAGACTGCATCCCATATACTCATTACCCTGACTTGTGGCCATCTGCTCTTGGAATGATCTACGTATTTCATGGATTCTTAAAATTTTGGACTAGATTTCCTGAGATACATGTATCTTTGCCATAATACTACCTAAATCTGGACCTGCTCAACAAACATTTCCAACCAAAATCCCCAATGGGATCCAAAACCTAGGTTTTCTGTGCTTAACTCACCAGTGTGCCTAGTGGACTGAGCTTCTTATGATGGTAGATCTGTTTTACACAGGAAACTAACAGAAGTTAGAAACCTGGATAACTATTTCAAGGTGCTGTTTTGCATTCTTTTCTTTTGTTCCATGGCTTTGCATTAAATCCAGAATCTGGATGTAGACTTGTGTCCAGTTTCACCACTTAAGGTGCAAGGTATAAATGACCGATTTTAAGTCTGTGGCTGCCCAGACAAGCCCGGAGGAACTGAAATGAAAAGTCTTTGCTTACATCCCATAATATAGCAGCTGGACACAATTCCCATGGTCCAAAGGCCTATTTTTATTCAAATACTACCTTAAGAAATACTCCTCAGCAACAGGGTTGGAATCTGACAGGTAAGGTATTGATTTAAACACTGTCTCATTTAGCACTCGCTGTGGTCTAAGCTTACCTGAAACAGGATGTAGCTGCTTTGAACTAGTAGAAATACTGCTTCAGCAAGAGCATCAGACATGAATTCTGTAAAATTCAGACAGAAGTTCCTGGAAAGGATAGTGGAAGGAGATAGCTTTTGCTTCTCTAGCTTTAGTCCCATGTTGCTGGGTGTACAAACTCTGCCAGCTCTAGACAGTTCCTAAATTTCACTCAGACCCTGGCTACAGAGCTGAATCTCCTCTCTTGCCACACAATGAGGACACTGCTCCGGAGATCCAGAAAGGGATGACAGGTAGAACAATAGCTCTCAGCAATTCTACACTTCACACCGCTGAAGACAATGTTGGTTTAGCCTCAGAAAAATCTTTATTTTCCGAGTTTCTCTTCTCAGCAGTTATTTGACTGCTGTCTGCTCCAGTGTAAAGAATATTCCACACACAATGTTACCTTTGATATTAAATTAATCAGTGTTCAGGAACGTTCCCAAGCGCCAGAGCTCAACTACTATGAAAGAGTCTCTGACATGGTTAACTCAGGGAAAAATTACTCTTTCCCAGAATTCCTGGGGTTATTCAGGACTATTTAAGTACTAGAGACATTCATGGTTAACAGCTTAGTCGTTATCACCCATTCTTGGAGGCTAAAATAATTTGACATCAATGGAGACCAGCCATTTTGTTCCACTTGGCCTTAGTGCCAGAAAATAGTTCCAATACTAATATTACTGTATTTATTACTATTTTATTTCTATTATTATTAGTAGTAGTAGTATAATGACGTGGCTCTGTGAGTCAGACTGGGAGTGAGACTTTTATTTTCCTCTAAGAAGTTCTTGGTTTTGCATAGCTGTGCATTGTAATGAAGAACAAGATTTATATTGTTTTCTCGTATAAAGAATACCAATCTCTGAGCTACAGTAAATTTGCATGCTTTCACTGAAATCCACAGGACCATGATTAAATTTGAACTACCGATTAAATCTTTTGCTCAGTTATCACCCAGGTTCTTAGTGCTTTGCAAGATCAAGCTGTAAGGGTCTAATCCAATTATCTCTGCCAAAGGAAGGTTGACTTTGACTCCGTGTTGCAGGATGAGTAACTGCGTATCATGAATTCAGAGTCATTATAACGAAGCCCACCTTGTACCGCAATTATGCTGGGAACTTTCAAAAAGACCTTTGATAGATGCTGCACTCCTGAGAGGTGTCAGAGTAACGGTCCTGGGGGCTGGAGTGTTTCATCTCACCCCACGGACAGGCAAAGGGCGCGCAGCCCAAACACGCGGTTTCTCAAAGCGGCATGAAATTGGCAGCCCCCTTTTGTGGGACTCTGAGACTTGTTAGGACGTCACTGTGTTTTCCTTGAGAGAAAATCTCTCCGAACTGATTGAGGAAAAAAGGCTCAGAGAACCGTCCATCAGCAGCCTCAGCAGAGCCCCAAATGTGTGCAATACACGAGCTGATTTTCTGCTTTCACTCCCCGATTTCTTCATCTCACTCCTTTCCTCCCTTACTTTTCCTCTCTCCTGTGAGACAGAGCTTTAGTCTTCTGTTTAATAACAGCCTGAGTTAGCTAGACAAGATAATTTATTTCACAAAACCGCTGTGATCTGGTGACCAAAAAGGCAGCTCAAGCAACACCTTAAACAGCCTAACACGAGTACAAGGTCTTGGAGAGCTAATAGGAATGTGTGCTGTGATTGTATTTGTCCAGGTTGGGAAGCAGAGTGAGCATCAGAAAGGGAGGCTTTGTAGATTTGCTGTGTTTTTCTGCTTATGCCTTGTTTTTGTTTTTTTTTTGTCTTTTCTCACTTCCCTGCTTTACACATTTGCCTCACTTTCACTAAAAGGAAGAAAATTAGCAACAGCAATCCTGGCCCTTCTCACCTAACTTATGTAAGGATGGGGGTTTTTTGGTTTGTTTTTCTGTTCTAAAGACAATCTATTGTTATCTTTAATACACTGCTTCTCTGTGTTTAAAGTGCAGCAGTTTCTCAACAGTTTTTTTCTACAGCTAAAGGGAGGATAAAGGATACAGTTAAAGCCTCACGTAATAGTTCAGATTTTTCCTGTTTCCACTTTTTTTTTCCTTCATCCCCAAATGACTAAGCAGATTAACTCAGTGGTGCTAGACTGGGAGAAGCAGTGACATTAAACATTTTTCAGAAAAAAATGAGGAAAGAGCCGCTAGAGCAGGAATCAGCTGGAAAGTCTCCTCCGTGGCTGACAAGTCCTCAGCCACTGCGGTGCGGTACCCGAAGTCCATCGGTGCCACTGCCTGCACACTCCAGCACCACATCCTCTGCTGGGTGCCCCTGGGAGTGGTACGAGACTAAAACACTGCTGCCAATGACGGGATCCACCACACCCCGGGCTGAAGACAGCCACCCTAGAGACTGGACTGATCTGTAGGCTACTGAATGTATGAAACAAAAATGAAGCTGCAGCTTTTAAAATGTGATTTAAAGCTAGTCCAATTCTTTTTTTTTTTTTTTTTTCCTGAAAACTACTATCTTCTGCCAGGGTAAGACCATCGAACGTTCGAGCTGAGGACGTCTTCAACTCTGAGGTCCCACAGACATGAGAGACAGCTGGAATGCATTACACAATTATGCATGGAACAGTGCACCTAACACAGTTATTACCTATAGGACAGCTATTGTCCTACTCAGAGTTATGACTCCAAATTCTTGTTGAACTGCAACAAAAATGTTAGTGACCTACAAGACTAGGCAGGATACAAGCAGAGGTGTGCAGGACTGTACATGTGCATACCAAGATTTACATTTTGGATGAAGAAAACAAGGCTTGCTGTTTCCAAAAAAAAGGTATTACTTATGTTCTTCTGAGGGATATTTTGCTCACGCTAATCAAAACCGTACATACCTCAGACATACAATAGTGTAAATGCACAACACCGTAAATCTTTCATGTACTTCAATCACACGCCTTCCGTTTTCGGCCGAGCAGCTGAATGCATGTCTTCTGTGATCCTTGGATTCCTTTTTAACTCTATGGGCTGGAATCCATCACTTCCCACCATTTTCAAGTGTGAGAATTTGAAAGGTTTATTCTGATCATTAATCAGCCCCTCCAATTAAGCACAATTACACCCTATAATGATAGTTATAATTATTGATTGATTAATCTTTCAACTATTAATTAAGAATCTTAATTAAAGGAGTTTTTTCATGTTATTTAAACTGAAACATGACTAATTATTTTATAATTTACTCAGTATGTGCAAAAACTGCATTCGTTCTGTTATGTTTTCTCTGTTCCAACGCTGTATTGAGAAAGCTGGATGTCGAATTCCAAGAACAGCTAATGCCTCCATCTTTGCACAGCAAAGCTGAGACCTGTTTGTCCACCTGCATTTTTAGAAAGGGCTGAATCTGAAATAGCTGTAACAACAGCAGCCACAAACCAACCTCATTTGACTAAAGAGTGAATTTGAAAATCTTGGACTGTGACCGCAAACTGACACGGACACTTGAATTATTCTTTTAGCCAACAAGGTGCCTCCCGGTATATAAGCTTAGAAGCAATGTTATACCCTGGCAAGAACGTAAGCACAACTGAGGCTGCGTTACCTGAAGTGTGACGCAAAGTTCTGGTCTCTAAAAATGTCAAGTCTCGAGTGTATCTATTTTAGTTTTCAGAAAACCGAAGTGCAGCTGCAGAGAATGGATTCATAAAGACAACAGAGAAACTTTCATCTTCAACAAGATGATGAGGCACTCAGATATACCCATAGGCGCAATTTCTCCTATTTGGAAGAAAGTATGTGTCAACTACATGGCAAACTTACATAAAGAATCATTTTGAAGAGACTGCTTATTATTGCTTAACCCAGTCTTACACGTATTTCAGTAGATTGAACTTTACATCTCAGTGCTTCAAACATCATCATTTGGGGGAGTCTTTTAGTTCAAAATAATGTGGGTTTTGTTTTGTTTTTGTTTTTAAACACAGATAGCCTATCTTTTATACTGTAGACACAGTAATGCTTAATTCCATTAAAAGTGATGGATACAAGGACAAGTCTTAAAAAAAACCAAACTATAATAACTAAATTAGCCACTCCCTGTATAGTTGCTGGATAGAAATAAAAAATTCTAGGCTGTGATTCATTTCACGCTTAAATAGATCCTTAAAATGTCAGGCAAATGGTTTGCTCATACAGCTTATTTTTCTCTGTTGACTATAAAGGGAGGCAAAGATGACTTGTTCAGCTATATAACTCTAAAATTAAGTAAGATCAACTTCTCCCTGTGTGTCCAACTCTTGTGCATGCTATTTAAAATTTTAACTGCAGTCTGCACTAAAAACTTTCTATGCTGGAATACACCTTCTGAGAATATTCATTTTAACAGTTACGTTGAACACGTAACAGCATTATTTGTGTGAACACAAATAAGGGTGGAAGAATCACGCTGCTTAGTCCAATAAGACAACTGAACTCAGTAGAACAGAGTGTAAAGACATATGCACTTTTTATTAGGAAATTAATCAACAGGGGTTATTGATTTACAAACTAAT
>VZTM01015413.1:0-42901 GCA_013400555.1 Jacana jacana | reverse complement strand
CTTTGTCGTGAATTGACTATAACAAGACCTTTCAAAAAATGATATATTATCAGTTAGGGAAGATGCTGATGTGAACAGAAATCTGAACAAAGCAGCATAAAGAGTAACAGGCCAACAAGTATTCCATAACAAATCACCATCTTTACCACTAATTTACTGCTTAGGCTACTAAGTATTTCCCTTTATTCCTTAATTTTAACAAATAAGCGAAAAGCTTGATGGAAATGGACACTTGAGGGGCAGAGTATGAGAGATATCCTGCTTTACAGGAGGGAACAAAAATGTTTTAAGCCCATCCAGGAGGCTCACAGGAAATGAAACATGCTGAGAGCCAAGACCTCTGGTATGAAAATACTGAAAACGTACCAAGGAAGAGCTCTGAGAAGTTGTCCAGAAAACTATCACATCCCTTCTAAGAGAAAAAGAGAGCATTAAGAAAATCCCACTGTTATCTTCTTCTGTGCTTAAGGGAGCCACTGAGTCATCACTGAATTACAAGGCCAGAGAATAGGATACCAGAGTGGCTAACATGAAACCTTGCAGCGGAACTCCATGTGTAGAAGGTTAAAGTAAACAAAAAGGAAAATTAAAGACTTCAAGGAAACTGATAACCTCAGAGCAGAAGATAAGGAACATGTGTGAACAAGCTGAAATGGAAGTATCAGCAATCTAAGAGTAAGTAAATAACCACAACTAAGCAAACAATCAGCAATAGCAAGGAAAATAGCAAGGAAAAGAGTTGTGCACAATGCAAAATACGGTATTAAAATATCCTGGAGAAGCTTCCTGAGCAAGTAATGGGTGGTGGATGCTGCAAACCTTTAGAGTTAGCAGGAACTTGAGAGTGTTTGGATGAATGAGACAGTGAGAAGCGATCACATAACTATAGTTGTGATTCACGCATCAAAAATAACACACCATGAAAAACACACAGCCTATTCAACCAGATGTATAAATTATAAATTAGAACAAATAGCAGAGGCTGGGGCACAAAGCAATAATAGTAACGTCCTAAAGGAAGGGACACAGGAAGTGTGCCAGCAGGAGAAAGGACCTCTTTTGCAGTGTGGGCCTCAGCAGAGGAGAAAAAAAGGTATATGCAAAAGCACTTGCAGAGGAACAGACCAGATTTAGATCAGAGCAAAGAACAAATCAGTTCTTTGCATTTGGATAAATACAGAAGAAAAATACATTTAACAGCATCCTAGAATCTTAAAATGGTACACTCTGTTTTGGGAATGCACAGTCTTGCAGAAATCCACAGTCAAATACAGGAGCCCAAGAAGAGAGAAGAGGTGAGAGAATATTTCAGACAGCTCATAAGTGATGAGAGCATCCGCTGTTAAAATATTTGTAGAGAAATAGCAAATAAAAGTAATACTGAGAATTAAACAGGGCAAGAGTCACAGTATACAAACGTACGTAGGTCTCCACATGACAATAACCTCATAGCACTGATGGATGTACAGAAAATTAAGTGTAAAGCAGAACTGAACTGAGGACCAGCATGAGAAAAAAAAAAAACCACAACACTAAAACCCCACCAAAACAAATAAATGCTTTCAATGCAAGGCAAGGCAAAGGGCAGAAAAAAAAATTAAAACCTGGGGCAAATCTAGTGCTAAGTGGGAAAAAAATATTTCGCTTCTGTTGAAGAAAACAAATATTGACACAGATATAAAGGGAGAAAACACCGAACACATCAGCATTCAGAAAACAATGCAGTATCTAGAAGGCTGAATAAATTTACAAGAGAAAAGGCAGCTCCTATGTCCATGCTTGCCAATGGAACAAAGTTACCCTGTGTAAGAAATACTGGTAAACACCGGCTGAGCACCAAAATGAACTCTGGGTGGATACTGAGAGAGTCAGAACAAGATTTTGCAATAACAAAATGGAAAATAGATCCCAAAAGATCTACAGTCATTCTCAGGACCTACATTAACACCCTACCCCAGAATGGACATGGTACAACATAAGTTAAGAAATAACAATATCTAAAAAATAAAGAGGAAAATGAAGGTATGTCAGATAGCAACTGCAATCAGCAGGAGAATCAAAGGGCTTTAAAAAGAAATTAGTGTTTGATATGGCCATAATACAAAGCAACAAAAAGACCTGCTTTATAAGCACTGCACTAAGAGCAAAGCAGTACCATGGTGTTACCACAGTACTAGGAAAAGTGTCACTGCCTCATCTATTGCCCAAATACACAAAACAAAACATCTAGATAAATAATTGCATTTGGGAGCTCACTCCACATCCTCTCGTTTTTGCTGTAAGAAAGAGAAAATGTGCTCTGCGGAGATCTGTTTACACTGGGACTGGCAAATAGTTTTCAAGATTCTGTCGTTTTATATCAATATTAAAATACCTGAGGGGTCAACAAAATTCTTCCGAGTGTTTCTGGGCTCCCAGAAAGTCCCAGGCTGTCATCCTGTCCCTTCACGGCAAAACCAGACCCACCGAAGGGCCGTAGTGAAGCCCATGTTTTGCAAGTCACACGAGTGCCAGGTGGATGAACGGAACGCCCCACCGCCCGGCTCGGGGTGCCCCTTCCGCCAAACCCCCGTTCCTTCCGCCTTCTGCCGCTTTCCTTTGCCAGCTCCCAACTCAGCCCAGCTCTTACCGGCTCCGGGGCCTCTATGTGCAACATCGGGTGCCAGCAGCCCGGACGACCCCCAAGCGGGGCTGGCCCTTGGCTACTCACTCGCCTGTTCTCGCCGGTTTTCCTCCCGGGGGGTGTGTACAAGTGGAGCCAGGGGGAGGAGGAGAAAGGGGTGCAGGGTCCCCCAAAAGCTAGAGCAGCACCTAGGGTTAGAGGCCACCGCCTCAGGCCAGTGGGGCTGCGCTCGCCCGGCCCGCAGCCTCCTGACCCTCGCCCCACCCGGTCCCTGACCTGGCAGCACACCTGGCAGCCGGGGAAGAGGAGGGCGGGACAGGGCGACGACCACGCCCCTCCCCTCCGTAACCCAAGGCCAGTCAGCCTCCAGCGCTTCAGGCCCACCGGAGTTACCGCTACCCCTTCCCTTCAGCACCAGCGCACTGCCTGCCCCGCGCCACCTCAGCTTCAGCCCCCATCACCGCCCAAGGGCGGAACCCACCCGGTTTACCTCAGCTCATGCCCCCCAGGGCCACCGCGGGGCTCGCACCCCCCGCCCGGCCCGGCCAGTACCAGTCCCACTCCTTTGTGCCGAGCCGGCGCACGGCAGAAAGATGGAGGCCTCGCACGGCGCAGCCCCGCCTCGCCCCGCCCGGCCCCGCCCCACCCCGTCTCCCGGGCGACCGGTCGCGCCCCCGGGCCCAGCGCTGCACCCAATGGCGGCGCGGAACTGCTCTGACGTCACCCGGCCTCCCGCATGACGGCCGCTTCCATAAGAGCGGCGGGGATTGGCTATCGGGAGGGAGGGGCTGCCGAAGGAAGAGCTCACTCGATTGGCTCTTGCGGGCAGAAGTGGGTCGGCTGAGCGGCGGCGTCTCCGGTGGGGCGGGGCCGTGAGCGGGGATCAATGGCGGCGCGTTAGGCCCGGTTGCGCCTCTTTTGCTGTGACAGGCCGGTGGCTGCGGTATGTGCTAGTAGCGGCAGCCCCAGCCCAGGGGGATGGTGAAGGCTGGAGCAGCGCTTGGGGGCTCTGTGAGAGAGGACGTGGTCGAGCTGTGGGGTCCGTGGGACGGAAAGGACTGGGCCAGGGCCTGGGCTTGGGCCCTGTTGGCGCGGCGGGTTGGACCAGGTCGGGAGGCCGGGGAGACCGCTCTAGAAGTGGGTAAGGGGAGAGGAGGCAGAGAGAGGAGGCGGTGAGAGCCTGGCCCGGCTAAGCCTGCCCTGGGGATGCTGACCCGCTCCCAGCGTGTTCGGGTACCCTCAGTGGCCGGTGGTGGGTCCCTGTGTCGGGTTTCAGCGCCTCGATGGGGAGCCGCTTGTCGCTTCCGACCCGGATCTTGTACCGGACTCGGTGCACGGCACTCTAATGTGCCGTAGTGGTGCGGGGAGCGCTGCCCTGGCCTCTCGCAGGGATGGGTAGAGGAGTCCCGTTATTTCACAGAGATCAGGATGCTCTGGAAGTTGCATGCGCATATCCAAGGCATCGTCTCTGCTCTAGGTCTGTTCCACCCTCGGTGATGGCAAGGGCTGTGAAATTTTAATTATTTTTTTTTTAATCTTGAGGGTGTAGTTGCAGTATCTGTTAATATCAGAAGGTGTGGTTTACAGAAGTGACATATACTTCTGTGTGTAGTGGGAGTATATCACTCAAATACAGTCAAAAGACAAAGCTATAGGTGAACAGGGAACAGTTTCTAAACATGAGCAATTTGTCCAGTCTGGAAGATTTTGTATTTGAGGTAGGGGAGGGTAAAGAATACAGTAAGATCAGCAAATGTTATTAGTACAATTGTACTTCAATGCTATGCTGCTTAATTATTTTTCAGCCCCAGGATGTGGTTGTCAGTTTAGTTGCACATTTGCTGAAATGTGTTTCATCAGACACAGTTTCCAGGATTGTTGTGAAAATCCTGTAGCTGTATGTCAAGTCATAATTAAACCTTAATCTCCTGCTGGTGTCTCAAAACATCTTGCCTAAGTGAACTGGCTGGTCCAGAAGGCAGGTGGGGCGCTGTTGAAGGCTTTAGTCCCCAGATGATGCTATGCCTGTGCTGAATCCCTCTTTTATTATTTTTTTTTTAATGACTTTCTGTCACCAGTGTATTGAAATATTTTGTTTCCTCTCTAAATGGACAAGTTGAGATGACACCAGGTTATCTTGTTTATACAGTGCTTGGGTAGGAAAACTGGCTGCTTTGTCATTGGGACCTGTGTTCAGGGAGGAGATTAAATTTTCACCTTTATAGGTTTCCAACTTGAACCACCTTCAGAAATAGGACAGAGCAGGTCCTACATACTTTCTGGAAAATGGGTTTGTCTTGGCATGTTTTTTTTGTTAGATGTTAAAATTTAAAAAAAAAAAAAAAAAAAAAAGATAAAATCACCAGCCCTTGGTCTGTGCTTCCTTTCTTATTTCTCAAGGGATTCCTTTTTATCTTATCTTCTTGTGATAATTCTCACCTTAAGAGTGCATTATGCTCTAACCTGGATTTCTTCCAAGACCTCAATTACAAACTGTACCCCACAAAAGTATTAGTGTTTTGTTTTGTTTTGTTTTTTCAAGAATTTCAGGAGTCTGCTTCCTGCAGGAGGGATTAATTATGGTAGGAAGGAAGAGTGATAAACTGGTTCCTGCCATTATTTGGGTTACTGCATCCCTCCTGCCCTGGAAGAATAAGTGTTCCTGCTTCTCTTCCAGTGCTGAAATGCAGACAGGGTGAGATCCTACATGAATATTATTTGGCAGTGCAATTATCTATAGCCCTTAGGGGAAGTGATGAAGTTATACCAAGGAAATGCAAGGAAGCTAGGAAAAAGTGCCAGGTTAGCATGACTTTAAATAATCAGTTGTGTGTATGTTGTGTTTATGTTATACTTGCATATACTGGTTTGATATAAGAAATAAAACCAGGCATTAATGCTTCATTCCGTAGCGTGGAGCTGGCAGAATAAATCGGGGAAGGGGACACTTAAGATTAGCACAAGCAGTTTGTTTCATCCTCGGTTTACAGGTATCAAGACCATGAATTTCCTTCTTAGAATGACTCCTTGGGGAATATCCACCCTCCACCTAGTATTGAAACAGGGCCCTGGCCAGTACTCAAGTATTACGTTCTCTTGTGGCAGAGGGTGGGTGAGAAGGGTGTGAGATGGGGCAGTGCTCACTTGGTCAGAAGTGCTGTGCCTGCACCCGAATCCCAGACCCATTTTAGCCCAAGAGAGCTCTTTAAAAAATTGAACCCTGATAGACAGCACACACACACACACACCCCGCCTTCCCCCAGCTATAGTCTGTCCAAGACCAGCTCTTCTCAGAGCTGAAAACAGGTGCAGAATGCTACTGAAGGTTAGAGACATTGTTGTTAACTTCTGAAATATCACTGTTAATCACTTATATATAACCATATCACTGAAAACAGGCAAGCCTACTCAAGTTTTCATAGGATCATGGAATTTCAGAGTCGGAAGGGACCTCTTGAGGTCATCTAGTCCAACTCCCCTGCTAATGGGATGGGTGAAAAGATATTAGGTAAAGTGAGGGCAAAGTGTCAGATCCTTCCTCCACAGCAGAGAGATGTAAGAACTGAAATAAAAGAATGAAAGTGTAGGTGTGAGGTTTTAAATTTAATTTTAATTTAATTTAAGCAAGGTAAGTCAAAAGTGGGCTGGGCAAAATTCCATTAAAATGTGACTTCTTAAGGCAGAGAACTAACAGGGAAGACATAATTATGAAAAAGAGTAAAGAAGGAGCAGTCTTAGCACTTATGTAGTAAGTAGGTATCTCAGAGTTTAAAACATAGTGTTCTTTAGAGAATTGGAGTTATAAGTGCAGTGGGACTGTTTTTCAGGATGTATGGTAACATCTCCTGCACTGACAAGTGAAACGAGGCCCCTGATGTCTTTCATAATGTGTTTTTCCTAAAGGACAGGCTGTTCCACCATGGATGGGGGAGATGGCGCTGCTGACCTTGTGATTAACAAGAGGTTTGTGTCTGAATCAGAGCTAGAGGAGCGGCGAAAGAGAAGGCAAGAGGAATGGGAAAAGGTCCGAAAACCTGAGGATCCTGAAGGTATGAGGTAGATCTTAATAATCATAAGAAAGAGATCAGAGAATATTTCACTTCTGTGGAAAACAGAACTTGTGTTCTACAAGTTCAAAAGTTTTTAAAGGAATGAACTAAGATCTGTTGGTGATCTAGTTTTTCTAACATAAGGTCCCATTTCCTGATTTGTTCCTTTCTTTCAGAATGCCCAGAGGAGGCGTATGACCCACGTTCGTTGTATGAAAGACTTCAGGAACAGAGAGAAAAGAAGCAACAGGAGTTTGAGGAGCAATTTAAATTCAGTAAGCACCAGAAGTGACTATTTTGAACTGAAACCTAGCAAACTGCATGCAGCAGCTGTGTACAACCTATCTAAGAGACATATCTGTGTCTTGTCTTCCTCTCTGAGAGAGAAACTGAGGCTTCAGAAAACTGTAATTGAAATCTTGTATCTTTCAAGGGTGGTAGATGTTCCTGAGGGTAACAGTGCTGTGGCGCCGGGACAGCACTGCAGGCTGCAAAACTCAAAAGTTGCTTGCGGTTACAAAGTTGCTTTCCTGAGGTGTGGAATACTAGGCTTATTTGGCAAGTTAAATGAATAAAAAACCCCTGATACCAATCTATAGAAAAGTAGAAATGTAACATGGTTTTGTGACTCTTGAGCTCATATTTTAACACAAGACCATCCTATTGGAATCAATAAAAAAATTCTGTCCTAGCAGCTGTTAAATTTCCAACCTGTAATTAGATGATGCAGAAGTGATTGGAGGCTCAAGATTACTATTTGGAAGAAGTAAACATACAGGTGTTGATTCAAGAATTAGATAGTTAACTCTTCTAATAAAATGGAAAACTAATTTCTGCTGATGTTTGAATTTCTGGTTTTATAGAAAAATCCTTTGCATTGTATCACCTGTATTTGTGCTGCTGAGTGCAAAGATGATAATGAGAACTAGAAAATTATTAGTCAACCATTTTGGAAAAAAGGGAGCTATTGGCTCTGTCTAAAGAGAAGTGAGGATGATACAGTGGAACTCTATTTTAAGGTGGGTTCTGATCAATTTTCGTTTTTTAGCTGGAAGCCTTACCCTCAACCTACTGTGTCCCTTAAGCTCCAGTTTGCCTAATTGGATTTTGTATAGAATTCTTCTTGTATTTGCAACGCAACAAAACTATGTATTACCTTTAACTGTGGCTCAATCTCTGAGTTCTGTTAGATGACATTCCCTGCCCCTGCAGCTGCTGCTGAGGGCAGTACTGTTTTCTGTGATTGCTTTCCTGTTGTAGAATTGCTTTTAGAATCATTCCTGTAGCCACATTTCTGTAGGAGAAGGTAAGTGAGAACAACTGATTGGGTGTTGGGTGGGCTGTGGACCACTAGTGTATCTCATCAGAGTTCAGCCTGATAAGGCCACTTATGACAAGATTTTCCCCCTAACATGCTTGACATCTGCCTTAAAATTTTCCTAAGTATTTTTTCTATCTGTGAGTAGTATGGAGGAATAGGAAACAACTTTAGTGCACTGTGATTCTCATCAGTCAGAATTGATGATGTGGCTTGGGAGGAGAAACACCTTAAATGCTGCAGAATTGTACTTGCATAAACACAATTAGTTACTCTAAGAATATTGTGTAGTTAAAAACCAGTGTATAGGCTAGCAGTTCTTTCTGTTATGTTATCCAGCATTGCAAGAACATCTTCATTTTCAAAGTAAAATAATTTTGGTAGAATGTTGTAGCATTTTAAATTACAAATAATACTAGTATTCTCTAAAATACAACTTTAAAAATTTTCTTTCTGAATGACTATGGTAACCAGAATAAGGACAAATGGAAGTTACTCCCTTTCGAGTTTTGCTTGTATTTTTGGTGGTGAAAAGTGGGAAGTATAGATATTGGCATTAGTGCATTTAAGTCTCCAACTGTACCTGCAGGATTCTTTCCAGCTGGAGGGTTTCCAGTTTACTTCAGTAGACTTATGATCCAAGTTATCTTTGGTGACGTGACTAAGGAAGTCTTGTCCAAGCAGCCACCAGAAAACTGACTGCTATCAGCCCAGATGGGAAAGGCTTCTAATAACTCTCTATTGTTTCCTTTGCCCAGTTATATTAGATCTGCAACATCTTCCCTTTGGTTCAGGAAACCTGGAAACCAAGTGCTGGAATGGGAAGTGTCCGGAGAGGGAATAACTGAGCAGTAAAGCAGCTGCTGCTTTTAAGTCAATCCTTGCAGAATAGCAGATACCTGCTCCCTGGGGACTGTGCTGCAAACTGTTTAGTTGGGAGTCTCAGTAATGCCAGCCATTGGGATCTCTAGGGCTGCTTCACCTAGTTTGCCAATGAGGCAAGCGGAGGATGAAATTCATTTATGTCACACACTTCAAAAAATGTTCAGTTTCACTACTTCTGTTATTTGAATATGCCTCAGCAGCAGGAGTGAATCTTAGAAGTTACTTTTTAATGACTTACCAATGAGCTCTGCATTCTTAGGGTTGGAAAGAGTAGGGCTCAGCCTTTAAAAACTCACCTCAAATAACAATAGATTTCTAGAGCTTTTCTGTCAAAGGCGGAGGCTAGCTAATTATCAGTGTAAATGGATTTCTTAGCTTGTCATTAAAATAGGTAGGGCTTGACTATGTAGGTGAAGATTAAAAAAAAGTCAACCTCGTGTAAAAGCCTAAAATTCCCCTTAACAGAGTTAAAATCTAATGAAGACTAATGGTGATGTTTGTTAAGATTTCTGAGGATGACTACAAACAGCAAGGCATGGTCTTTCTAAAAACAAAATTTATTACCTTTTGATTGAAAGATGTTGAACGTTTGCAGAGCAGAAAATAAAAGACCTTCCTACTGCACTAGCATGTACTTTCTTTAAAGTAGGGTAGCATGTTTAGAAATAGTTTGTTTTTACTTGGTGGTTAAGAATTGTCTGTCTTCTACTTTTTTTTTTCTTTTTTAAGCCATATATTAGTCTGTTTAGTTACTAATTGTTTGATTTAACAAAATGTACTTCCTGTACAATATTTATGGGGAGAAGTAGTATATTTTTTTCCAGATATTGATTGGTGTAAGATCAGATTCTGAAGAGAGTGTCTTCTTAAATATGAAGGCATCAACTTGGTGTCTGACTGCCTAATATTGGTTGGTTTGTGAAATCTGTTCCAAATGGTGTTTCAAAACTCTGCAAAGGCTGCTGGTGTGAAAACCAATCAATTTTACTCAATTATATCAGCAACTCCAATAGAATTTCATGGCTTCCTACAAGTTGCATGTTGCTTTTCTCTGCAGTAATAGTGTTGTGTTCAAACTGCATTAGTTTGTTGTAGTTTGTGTGCTTGACCGTTTAAGGTTTCTGCTTGTTAGCATCCAGGATCATTAACTGGGAAGTATTTTTACTCCTTAATTATCAAATCCAGCAGTTAACTCGTGGCGTTTGCTTTGTACCCTTTTCTCAGCACGATGTGTGGCTGCTGGAGCACTCAATTTGCTCTACTCCCCGTGATCCCGTGACTTTCTGCAAATTGTTCCACCTCAGCAGTGTTAGAAAAGTTGTACACAAGATGTGGATGCTCCCCTCATTTTTCTGGGGTGGCTGGAAATCAGCAGAAAATAATCTAAGTGGATAGCAAAGTAATGAAAAATAAATGGCTGCTCCCTAAGTGGTTTTAGCTTATCAATATGCATTCTTTTCCTTTATTCAGAAAATATGGTAAGAGGCTTAGATGAAGATGAGACGCATTTCCTTGATGAGGTTTCTCGGCAGCAAGAGCTACTTGAGAAGCAACGAAGGGAAGAAGAGCTGAAAGAACTAAACGAATACAGAATATCCTTTGCGCTAAAATGGCTGGTGGTAATAGAGGAGATTCAGAGACTGAGCTGTAGTTTTCTCTGTCATTGACATTCTTGCTATAAAACTCCTTTACAGAATGTGTGCAATGATAGAATTTTAAAGCTTAATGTTTTCATTGGATCTCCCACTGTAAATTTGACATCTCCTGTGCTCATCCTGCACACGTCCTTGGTACTTTTCTTTCCTTCTTTCTATCCGCATTGTTTCGGGCTTTTGGTTGGGGTTTTTTTCCCTATTATTGAGGGTATGAAATACCATAGCCGAAAAAAGATAACATAAAAGCAAAACAGTATGTTCCTTATAATATTTTGCTTTTGTTGTCTTATTGAGAAGTAAAAGTTTGGGTTTTTTTTCTTAACTGCATATTGTCTGTTTTTAAACTACCTATTTGTCATAGAATCATAGAATCAATCAATCTTTTAGGTTGGAAGAGACCCTTGGGATCATAATGTTTTAATTGCTCTCTCTTCTTGAAGTATTAGCTACTTTCTCCCTTGCTCATAGCTGCAGGATGAGAAATGAAATATATCTCTGCAGATGCATGGACTTTGTTCTAGGAGGATGGTGCCCCTGGAGATTTGGCTCGGGTAGTACAAATTTTAGGCAGTACTTAGTCGGGCAGTTTGGTTTTGCTGTTAAATGCCAAATTTTCATGGAGATATGGTAGAAAAGAATACTTTTTCTCTCAGATCAGTGCCAGTCAAGGGAGGCTGGAATGATTTGAGGATTCCTGTACTAAGCTAAAAGTTGGGGGTTTTGAGGTTTACTGAATCTGTACAAAACCTGATGGTGTCTTTGCCTCCTAATAAAAAAGATTGCTTTTAAGTCATCAGTGAACAAAGCACAACTTCTCAAGGATGCTTTAGTGTAACTGAAAGAGTTTGTGGAAATGAGAAGGTGACCAAACTAGTCAGCAAATAAGGCTGAATAGTTTCAATGCTACAAAGATCTGCATTACCTTGTATTAGTTAACAGTTTACAACTTGGAGCATGTGTTCTGTGAAGAACATCTCAGTTTTTGCAGTAATGTCTTTATGACAAGGCAATATTGATGGGTTTTTTACTTCAGAAATAGACTATAGTTGGTTGATGGATTTGGAGTATTTTCTTGATTTGTTGGATCTAATAATGGGATGTTGATAGGATATACTTAGTTTTGGTGATGGCTGCTTGTGGGGCTGGCTGATGTAGGGCTGTGCAGTAGAGCAGCTGACAGCTCTAGTTGGGTCACACACGGCTGGGGTGAATGCCTCCGGACTGCTGTCAATCTTGTGTTGTCTTGAATTAGCCACACAGTGTGCTGATCCCTGAGTTTACTTAGCAGGGCCTGGTCAGGATGTACAGGCCATCTGACCTCACTCTTTGCAGCCTTAATACTAATACTGTCTGGCTCTGTATTTGGAGTCTTCCTGTAGATCAAACTGGAGAAGTTACTGCTGATGGGACAGAGGGAGGGTGAATGTTTTATAGTCACCTCATGTGAAACAGTTTTATGCATTCCATTTCCTTTTTCTAAGTTTTGTGTTTTGTTTTGTTTTGTTTTGTTTTTTAATTTAACTGTAACATTTCCAGCAACCTCAGAGTAACTTGCAAAATGACTCCTCTGTATTTGGAATTTTTGGAGGTGTTTTTTTTTAAAATGCAAAAGGTGCTTTTGCATCTGCAGGTTGTTACAAAGGGGTTTATCAGTAGAGTGACAATTGTTTGTGGGTACTGGGTAAACATGCTGGATCTGTAGGTACTGTTCAAGTGCTTTTCCAAACGAACAAGAGGGATATCAAGCCAGTGGGTTTGGTTATTTGGTCTTTTTCCTGGTGCAACATCCAATAAGCTACCCAGAGGTATTAATTTAATGGTAAAACCTATGTCAATATTCAAGTACAGAACTTTTTTTCTTTTTCCTTCATTTTTAGGTTGAAAAATCATGAAATCACATAGCTTAAGGATAAATATGCTTGGTATATTTTAATTTGCTCTCAAGCATAAGAAATTCATATGAATGGATGCATAGGAATTTCATTTCCTCCTCCATGAACAGCTGGTGGTTTCTGCTCTTTAACCCATCCAGACTCCATTGGTCTGACAGTGTTTAAAGTTTGACAGATATTTTTTTTTAAGCCAGTTCCAAGAAGTGTTCAAGAACAACATCCTCTTGTCTTAAATACTATGCAAATATAGGAAAAGCGCCCCCCTCCCAAGCAGCAGGCTTTACTGTAGGCCATTTTTTTTAATGCAGTTGGTGTTTAGGATCGAGGGGTTTATTTCTAACATAGCTTTCCTGAGGGTGACACTTATTGGCTGCGTATGGTGCTACATGTGCTAATGGCAGCAGGCCGTATAAAATCTCTGTTAAAAATGTGTGCCGTATCCCTGGTAGTTGAGGAGTGTTAGGAGAATGGCATCCTGGATGGGAGTAAAAAGCCTGTAATTTTGTATCTTTTAAAAGCCCTTGGGTTCCTCAGCCAGGCGTTTGTAGTGCAGTGTTAGAATATACCAAGGTAAGGAACCTAAGTGTGCAGTGCAGTGTGTGGAATCGTGTGTTGCACTATAAACAGTGTTGGACACAACGAGCTTTCAGGTTGCTTCTGATCGCCACAGGATGGCACTCCTGTGACATATTAAAAAATAAATAAGTTAACAGTCTGGGTTTGACTGACGAGATTTTCAGCTGAGGTAGGGAGTAGACAGGGTTACTGCTGTACCCTTAGGAGAGTCGAATAAGGGATGGCATCTAAACATGCATAATTGTAACGTGATTGGAGACTTCCAATGTGTATCACTTCAAAGGAAGGTTTAAGAGCTTTTGATTTACAGGTGTTCAGTAGGGAAAAAAGCCCACAACTATGACTTCAAATACATATCAAATATACTAGACATTTCATTATTATACATATTATGTGTATGTAAATCAAATCCACTGCAATATCAATCCAATCTGCAATAACTGGGGCAGGTTTCACAGGGTAAAACTCCAGATTGTGTTTCTGTCAGCTGGTCAGTGGGACTGGAGTCAGAGAAGAAACAGGTAGAAAGCTAGGTTTAGAATTGTGAACAAATACCCTTTCAGATTAGGTTGATTTGCCTTTGGTATTTGCAGTTTAATAGTTTTGCAGAAGCTTTTTTGACTCTAATGGCACCTCATTAACAAACAGGACCTTTGACTGACATCAATTCGTCAGATACAGCTGGAAATTGACTGTTATCAGGGATGGGACTAGGACCTGCCACAGAAGAAGAATCTGTTCAGTGTGCGTGCAGGGTGAGTGGGCCTGAATGATAGACCAAGCTCCTTATCCTGTCTGAGAACCTGCTTAAGCTTCTCCACTTCATTGTAGGTTTCAGCTGCATCCAACCTTACTAATGTTCGTTTAAGCTACTTAGTTTTTCTGTGCAGTTGTAGTCTTTTGGGTGAGTCCTGTACCACATGTGCTCTTTATTAGATCTGTCTGCTTTCTCCTGGGGCTGGTGTTCAAACTGGCAGTAACTGCCCTGTGGCCCTTACAAAGGGATTGCTGAAAAGTTAGAGTGAAACAGAAAATGGAAACAACAAAACAATATAAAATTGAACTATTTTGCTTTGGTCAGCTGAAGTCTGCTGGGCTTAGCAAAAAGAGGGTTTGAGGAGTAAAACCCTCCTTTTTGGTTGGACTTGAACCCAAGGGTCTCTTCCAACCTGAATGATTCTGTGAAAAGTGAGCCCACGTATAGCTGTTTAGGTTTTCTGGTAAGGATTAGAGGGTAAAGCAGCAAATCTGAATCTCCATAGAAGAGGGAAATGCTGCATTGTCTTTATTTATTTTTATTTATTTTTGGTCTAGTTGGGCCTTTTTGCTTCTCTAAGGCCTTTAGGAAAAGGCATGATGAGTATGTTTATGGGTCCTGGATGTGTCATATGTTGAGCCTTTCTGACTGCTGACTTCAGAAAAGCAGCTCCTAGTCCCTGCCTTTACTGGGAGGGCTGGTATTGATACCTGAGAGCACTCCAAAACTAGAGGGTGAAGTCTCTTCTGTTTTCGCTGAAGGTGCCAGCTAAACGTCATTACAAATAAGTTTATTTTGATAGAATATGTGAATGAACTTTGATCACTGCTGTCAGCAGAGCTGGCTAAATATATCCTAGAGGAAGTGTCTATTCTTTCCATTCCTTACTGGTTGATCCTTAACCCTTAATTCACAGCACTCTCACCAGAGTGGGAGTCAGCATGGACCCAAAGAAGGAAACTGAGAAGAAATTGCCCATGAAGTCAATGGAAAACAAGAACAAATTCTCTCAGGCAAAACTGTTGGCAGGAGCTGTGAAACACAGGAGGTTAGTTTCACACCTCTATAAATTCATGATGAACAGAACCCAGCTAGCAGAGTAAAAGGAGGAAGGCCAAAACTGCCTCCAGAGAGTGAGGTGTAAACCTTAGCCTTAAAGAAAAAAGGGGGGAGGTATAAGAAAAGACCAGCCTTGTTTCTATAGGTTCTCTCAAACTGTGGGGAAAACATGGAGCAATTCAAACAGAAGCATGTGTAAAGTAAATGGGTAGATCTTCACTCTAGACTGGCAGGCTTAGGCAATCTGGCTTGGGTATCCAGAGGAAATCTATTTTATATCTCTATTTGTAGATATTAGTGTCACCTCATTCATGAAATTTCGCTCAGGATTGCATAATTTATCAGTGGATTTTATCTGTCTAAAGTGGATTGTCTTAATTGCTGCTGGGAGCAGCGTGGGGAAAACATAGGTTACAAGAAAAGAGCCTTGTGTACCAATTTGATCTTGAGGGCATCAGGTAAACTTCCCTTGTTCCTTGCTGATTTGCACTTAGTCATCAACACCTTCTCCTGGGGAAATGGCAGCTGTGTTTGGGATCTCTGCTAGTTTCCTCTTGGCCTGCAAATGCTGGTGTGGTACAGATTGTAGAGAAGCTAGGCGTGTGGGACCAGACTGATATCCCACAGATCAATTGTCTGATACTTAAGAAGATTACCGACATCTAGAAATCCAGTCAGTGTTTTTGAATCTGTCCCAGAGAACAAGAGATTATTTTAGAATCTTATCTTGCAGGGTGATGTTTAGCTCCCAGGCATGTCTGGAATTGCATATCTGGAAACTGAAGTAAGGGCTTCCATCCCCAAATGCGTGGGGGGTGGGTAGTTGTTTGGGTTTTTGGAGGGCAGAGAAGAGAAACTGAACTGATAACAAGCAGACAACAATGGGTTTTTTTGTGTAACTACTCCTATGTAACCCAGTAGGATGCTGAGAAGGAGCTGGCATGTGCTTAATAGAACATCCAAAGTCTGCAGATGGCATCTATTTGAAAAGAACATCTTAACTGACATGTCAGTGCCATCACAGACTTGCTTAACAGCCTTCTATTTTTGCCATCTTATCTTTTGTTGCAAACTGGCCAAAATCAAGTGTAGTGTGAGCTCTACATCTGCTCTTTGAGCTCTGTAGTTTGCTGTAAAGGCTGTATTACTATTAAAACCTCCCTGCACAGAATAACCTTTCATCTGTACTGCATCTTCTGATGGGGACAGAAAAGTGTTAATCCATAAAAATGCTCATATTTCATCACTTTGGTTCATCACAGCTGAAGCCAAGAAGCATTTGTTTATGTAGATGCCTTACAATTGGGAACATGCAAGAAGGGCAAAAACACCTGAGCGGTGAGAAGGAAGATCTGAAGAAGTTCTGAAGAGTCAAAAGTCCAAGTAATGCTCCTTTCCTCCAACAGCAATGTGGATACCAAAAGGACCCCTTTCTTTTATAGTTCATGCACTGCAGCTGTGTGTGAATGGATGCAAAACCTACTGGGTGGAAGATTTCTAGATGTTTTAGGTCAGCCTCTTTCAGTGCTTGAATGAGAGGAAAGCCTGGAAAGGGAAAGACAAGGATGTTGCTCCAGTGAGCATGGTAGCTGCCCCCTTGTGCAAGCCTGGGTCTGTGGGGTGGCTGAAGCTCAGGTAGTGATTCCTGACCTCCTGTAGTGTGCTCCCAGCTGCAGCAGTGGCTCTGGGGTGCTGTGTAAGAGGACTGACCTGGANTTCCACCCCCTACAGTTCAGATGGTGGTAATAGTGTGAAGAGGTTGAAACTAGACACTGATCATGATGAAAAGAACCAAGGTACGTCCTGATTTCTGCATGTGGGAAGCTGTCTCTCTCTCACCTGAACAGCAACTGACTTGATGTTAAACCTGACAGAGGACTTGCTTTTCTGCTCCTTCGTTATGCAAGACAGCCCAGACTGTGCTCAGCATGTTCTCCCTTAAAGCAGGGGCAATGGTAACTGTGTGCATTGGCAGCCCTCAGGGAAGACAGGACTAGAGGGAACTTCTGCAGTTCATCAGAGTATCCCCTGGCTAAACCATTCCTGGCAGGTGTTTGTCTGAACTGCCCTTCAATCTCCACAGATTGAGGTTGTGCACCCTTCTTAGGCAGTTAATGCTTAACTGATTTTACCCTTGAAGAGTTTTACCTTATACCTCATGTGGTCTCCTTAGCTGCATTTCAAGCCTAGGGTTTGTTCTGTTGACAGTAGATGTGGAGAACAGATCATCCTCTTCCTCTTTACAGCAGCATTTGATACATTTGTATAGCTCCGCTCTTCATTAACTTTTCATACTCTTGTCCATCCTGAAACCAGTTTGTTTCATAAAATTGTGGGGAAGTAGAAATAAAATTAAATTGCATTTCAGCCTCAGCTGTCAGGGCTGTGGTTGATTTGCTGTCAAGATCCTCTGACACAAATAGGGTGAGCTACAATTGTGTAATGACAATCTAATGTGCTTCCTGTATCTTCTTCTGTTCAGTAAACTTTGAGAACACAGGAAATAATTAATTAGCTGTGGAAGAGGGGGGGCGTTGACTAGCAGAGCAATAGAATAAAATTTCTCCCCAACTATGCTGTCACATCACAAAAAAATATTCAATTGCACAAAGCAGAGCTATTTATTCTTATTTAGTGGGTTTGGTACTTAACAAGCATCAAAATACAAGTTCAGAATGAAAATCTGTAGTGCCAGCATAGAGCTGGGCTTAAGCTAGTGAGGAGGAAGAAAAAGATAAATCCCCTGAGGTAGCAAGTACTTCCTGTCAGAATAGCTCTAGCACAGCACAAAGCTGCCTTATGCTTTAATTAATCAAATTAAATCATCCACTGCTCATGTGGCCAGATCAGGTGAATGACAAGCAGCAGTTCCTGGGCTGATTAACAGCCCTTTCTGGCACGTGTTTTTGACTGAGGTACCTTTCTTGCAGAAAAACCCTCCTGTGTCCCCCTGGGGAGCAGCTCTGTGGGGGGCTCCACGGTCCACTGCCCCTCTGCAGCCGTGTGCATTGGGATCCTGCCTGGCCTGGGCGCCTACTCAGGAAGCAGCGACTCCGAGTCCAGCTCGGACAGCGAAGGCACTATAAATTCCACTGGAAAGATCGTCTCTTCTGTCTTTCGCAGCAACAGTTTCTTCGATGGCCCATAATGAAACCCCTCAGTGTGTAATGTAGTGCAGAGTATCTTCCAAAGCCCTGATGGATGTTTGATGCATCTTTCTGCCCCAAATATAATCTTTCTAGCTAACCTCTGAACTTCGATACACTCAAATACTCCTGAAATAACTCATTATGTTTTCTTTTGGGGTTTGTAGTTTGTTTGTTTTTTTTTTTCCCTCTCCCAACTTTCCATTTCTGGGATGTGTACTGAGCCTGGCGAAAGGCTGCTGTCCTGAAACCAGAAAGCACACCTGGTAATGTAATAAAGGTCTGAGGGTAGGGAGGAGACAACTTTATCTTCTAAAATTCTTATGAAAAGAATGAATTATGGTGATTTAAGAAGTTTATACAAGACTAGCAGGCAAAAAATACTCACTTGAAGCAGTGAAGTCTTGTAGAAACAGCCGTGTGTTCTGTTTTAAAATGTCATTTTTATTCTGTATTTGAGAAATGGGGACAGAACAAAAATGGAGCAGATGGTGAAGTGTAGATTGCCATGACACTGTAAAGAAGTTTTAGTGTTACATGATTAAAGACATTCTGAATGCTTTTTTTTTTTTTTTTTTTTTAAATATAGGCTTGTGCCATTCATAATTGTTCCTGTTCCATTAAGCAGTTTCTGCTCTACCCAGCCAGCCCCTTCCTCACACTGCCAGCCGGCAGCAGTGCATGGCAGCCTCCTACAGATGCAGGGATGGTGATGGAAAACTCCTGTTCCCATCGAGTTCTGAGGAGCTGGTTGTTGGCTGTTCTGCTCGGAGTTATTGCTCCCAACCAGTGCTTGACAGGTTTTTCGGCTTTTCTGCAGCAGTGTCCTGGGGAGCCCAGAGCAGGTGGGAATACCCCAGTTCAGACAAATCTCTTGGTGCAGAAGCTGGAGAACTCTGCCATCCTTCACAATGGTTTTTGAAGTTGTACTGGATTTAGGAAATTGGACATGGGCATGTTTATGGGTGGTGTGAAATGGGGAGCCAGACATGAGCAAAGGAGTAAGCTGTGAAAGCTGAGGGTCCCTCCATTTCATCTGTGTGCAAACTGCTAATGGGAGGTCAGTGCTCTAGAACAGCTTGGTGCAACTGCTTGGAGGTGGAAATGTCTCTGGGACTCTTTCACAGCATCCTGCTCTATCTACTGCTACAAAGCGTATGTGCTTCTGAGAAAACAGACCATGGGTACGTACCAAAGGGCAATTCCCTAACTAAGCAACTCAGAAGCAAGCAGCTGGGATAAAAGCAGTGAAACCTGAGGATGCATGCCTTAGCTTGAGTGTTGAACTTCCCCAAAAGAGACCAGAAGAGTTATGCTCACACTGAAGCTGTCCTTTGCTAAATACCCATGATGTTGGCACAGCCCCATTCCACAATCTGACTTGTGCAAACACACTACAGTTCCTCCCCTGTTCTGGGCTCCCTGACACCTCTTTGCTGTTTGTTCCGGAGTTGCTTCTGCCTCTTTTACAGCTACTCTAATTATGATGCTTTCAGGTGGAAAATAGATCACTTGCTGCCTCCCTAGTGCTTTGCTGTTTGACTTTCATCATACTTAGCTGTGGAGTGAAATGGAACTGGTGCAAAAAAAGAAAAAGCCTATTTTTCCTCAAAGATGCATTTGTTAGAGCCCTGAGTAGTTCGAGTGAGAGATGTAGGTGTCCTTCCCTGGCATTAAGATAGATCAACACTCCCTCTATGGAGCTGGAGCAGTGTGACCTGGCTGTGACTATGCTGGGGCCATTTTCCTGAGGGATATTTAGCACAACTGCATCAAAATGTCTGATTTAGGCAGAAATTTATAGTGGGATTTGGCAGCCAGTTGTGGGCAGAGGTGGTGGTGGTCTGTGAAGGCTGCAGTTGAGACCTGCAGGGGGGTGATCATGGTTGTGTTGGACCCTGCATGGCCAGGAGGAGCTGTAATTTGGCCTGAGAGTCCCCAGGTATTCCCCCTGGAAAATACCTTGAGCTCACACAAGTGTCTGAGCTACCTCTGCTGTTCTCAGGCCTGGCCCTTGTGCACACACTGCAGAGCTGTCCTAGCTGGTCCCTCCATCCACTGGTCCCATGTGCCTTCTAACAGTCCAAAGTCGTCTAAAATACTGAAGCACAGTGAGAGATGTGCTGGGATGTGGGGAGTGTGAGGGATGGAGGGTAGATCAGACATTCTGGAGATGGCAGCTGCAGCAGTAACCTTGGCCTGGGGCCAACACGCTGGAGAACAGCTTTTTCCAGCAATTGTCATTCAGTAGTGGATTTAGATTTTTTGGGGGGGTTGTTTGGTGGGGTTTTTTATGTTTTTAAGACTGTTCTTTTTTTGCCATGGCTGCATAGTGTGTGCTTCATCCCTTCCCCAGGGATGGGATAATGTTGCCTGTGCTGCTTGTTAAAGCTTCAGAGAGGTGTTAAAAAAACAACAAACCCCCACAAACACTCCAGGAGCAGAAGAGTTTGCTTAGCTAGTACAGCTGCACGTGAGGTTCTCTTATGGAAAGAGAAAAAATAATCATCTTTTTGCAGCACCCCAGGCTTTGATCTGGAAGTTGAGCCATGCACAGCATTATTTTTAACCATGTCACCCTTCAAAGGCTGCTTTTATCCATTTGGAAAGGGGTGGTGTTGGTTCGTTTTTTCCATTTCCAGGGGACTTTGTGAGGGAAATGTTTTCATGGAGCAGTCCCACCTCTCCTGAGGGATGGGGCCTCACCATCGGCCTTGGCTCCATGCTTTGGCTGAGCTGTGAGGCTGCATGGAGCAGTTAACTAGACCTTCATCTAGTTAACAGCAGAAGGTAGCGGCAATTAGGCCTGATGATACCACAAAGGAGCTGCCAGAGAGCAGGATGTCATTTCCCAGCAGCGGGGAGCTTTTCCCACTCAGCCTTATGGAAAAAATGCTGGAGATGAAGCAGCAGTGAACTGTGATGCTCCCTCTGCCAGTCTGTTGTTGCTTCATGGGTGTTTTCCCAAGTACATGTGTGTGCACACACACCAGCCCCTGCCATTGGGCTCCAGCGGGCACTGGGAACTGATGGAGGGCGAGGGGATGTTGTCCTCATCCTAGGATGTCCATACTTGCTTCCATCTCTAGTTGCCCTCTGGCACGATGCCATTGATGGCCTGGGGCTGGTCCTGGGGTGACACCAACACCCGTCACTGCTGCCCACCCTCCTGGACCTTCCTGTCTTGGAGACCCTTGTTTTAAATGTCCAAGTTTCTTTATTAACCTGAGTATAACGAATATGACATGTACACAGTATAAAAATGAGCGTGACAGAGGTGTGGGTACAACACAGATACATGAACTGCACAACGACCAATTCATTGAATGATAGTCATATATTAAGCATTTCATTGCTTGGAAAAAGCAAGTTTTGATTGTAAAAATTGTATCCTGTTCCACTGAAATTATACAAATTACATTCAATACTGAAAAGTGACTCAACAGAGCAGGACCAGGACATGGCCTGGTCCCTTAGTGTTACCTTAGACTGGGACTGTACAAAATTAATCCAGATGCTTCTCAGGAATGAGTTTTAAGAATGTAGCAATTAAATTAAGAAGTACAAAGTGGTTTGGGGCCAGAGGGCATTATTCTTCTCTTTCAAAGCATGTGGAATATGCACTTTGGGAAGGACACAGGGGCTTCAGTAGCATGCAGCAGGACATGGCTCTATGCAGGCTCCGAGTTGATGGGTGGCAGGTTTCGGTGCTTGAAGTACTGCATGACCTGCTGGGGCAGCTCAGCCAGCACAGCCTTGGCCAGGGTCTCCTTGGGGGCCTGCAGGCAAGAGGGAGCAGAGACCAGCATCAGAATGGCTGCTAGGGGATGCACTGAGAGCACAGCTGGGCCACCCCCAACGCCAGACCATGGCACTTATTTTAATATCCCCCAGAGGCCATTCTGTGGACTCAGTAGGTTAGAAAAATCAGGTATGGAGTTCCCAAAACAGGGAGGAGAAGCACAGGCTGATTTTCTGCACCCTCCAGCAACCCTGTGTCAGAAACAGCCTCCAGCCCAGGCCTGACTCCTGGCTGACTGAGACAGCAGAGAACTATAGCTTGTTTTCTCTTTTTGTTTTGTTTGGTTACGGATTATTTTTTCTTCCTTCATCAACTTTTTTCCACCGCACAGCAGTGCATCAGGCTGTGCGCAGCAGGGACCACCCTGCAGAGGGTACAGGGGCAGGGCCACTGCCAGCAGCACCGCTTTCTGACGGCGCTTGGAGGGGACTAGAGGGGCTCAGGGTTCACCCCCAATTGGGGCAATTTGGCTTTATCCCTCAGCACATGGGTGCTAGAGAGGCCTGAATGGGAGACACTGGCATGGGACCACAACTAGGGATGCCAGCCCAGCTCACTGCCATGATGTTATTGTGACGAGGGGGGGTGGAGATGGGAGGATGCTCAGATACATCTCACTATGGAGATGTGGCTGCAGCATTGATTTATGTGGTCTATGCCAGCATCCCCAAGGGAGGGCCAGGGTGCCAGCCCTCTGCCTGTTGTCCCCAGCATGGCTGCTCCATGTCCAGGCTCATTTCTAGGATTGAGACCGTCCCCCCCCTTTCTGCCCCCTCCTCACTGCCCACACTCACGTTGCGGAAATCCCGGAAGGGCACAAACTGGACGATGTCACGCACGGCCTCCTCGCCAGTGTGGGAACGCAGCACCCGACTGTCCCCATCCAGGAACTCCATGGCGGCAAAGTCAGCATTGCCCACCCCAACGATGATGATGGACATGGGCAGCTTGGATGCCTGCACCACGGCATGTCTGGTCTCATCCATGTCACTGATCACCCCGTCTGTGATGATGAGGAGGATGAAGTATTGCTGCAGAGGGGAGGGCAGAGAGTCAGACCCGTCAGGACGCCAGGGCACTTGCACCACTGTGTACGAGTGGCTGGAGTGCTCTGTGAGTTGAGAGGAGGAAGGTCCCCTGGGAATTTGGGATCATGAGGCGCATTGCTTCTTAGGACAGCCTGCATCACCCCCCTTCAGCAGCACCCAAAAATTTCAGGTGCTTCCATTCCCCCAGGTTTTTGAAATATAATAAACAAACAACCAATCAACTCCAGAATATTTTGCTGATTTACCATACTTAATGATGAAAAAAAAAACCCAAACCCAATCTGTGCAGAGCTGTGTCACAGCCAGTAGTTTGGGGGTGGGGCAGGAGCCCAGCTGGGAGATGAAATCTCTCCCTACCCACACACAGGGGGTGCATTTCAAGGTGGTCCCCATCAACACATCGCTGCGCCTATGGGGAGCACCGCTGGCATCCCAGCGGGGGGCGGGAGGCCCATCCCATGCTCAGGGCTGGTCTGTCTCTTGGACAGAGGCACCAAGGGGGATGCAGAGGGTAGCGGAAAGCTGGGAGTGTCAGAGCAGCAGCATTGCACCCAGTCCCCTTCCCACAGGGAAAGGAGGGTGATGGGGCTGGTCCACAGAGCTAGGGGAGGATGGACAAATGGACAGACTGCACCCAGCTCAGCAAATCTTGTGCATGCACATCCCCCAAAAGCCCATCTCCTCTGCCTCAGGGGAAAGTAATTGTTCAATTTTGGCACATTACACAGCTTGCATGTGCGGGAGGAATGACGAAAACAAGCACTTACGCACATTAAAGGCTTTTGTTCTTCTCCTCATTCTTTCCATTTCCTCTGAAAACCACTAGCGCAGACATCTTGGAAAAGCAAGGGAGGGAACACAGTCCCAAGCCCATTTTCCTGCTCTTTCCTCCAGCCCACATCTTCTGAAACCTTCCCTAAGTGTCATCTTCCCCCAATGTGCGCTGGTGCCAAACACCAAGTACAAACAAGGATGGGTCAAGCTTAAATCCAACCCTTGGGCGCTTGTGAGGCGGTTTTCCCAAGCCAGCCCATTCCCCATCCCGGCCCCTTTAGATGCTTTAATCCTGCCTGCAGAGCACTGCCCAGGGTTTAGTTTTTCCCCTAAATCCAGACTTTTCTGAGCAAATCACAGAGAGACATAGGTCTGAAGAGCAGGACCCCAACATCCTAATCTGGAGGGAAAGACTAAACTCCAGGAGAAGATCTGCCTGTTCCTACGTGGGAGGCCAGCACTGGTCATCACTGGAAGCAGGACAAGTGCTGGGGCCTGAGTCTTGGAACTAGTATGGGAGGAAGAGTAAAACTTGATAATAAGTACAACTTTAGTCTGATTCCACCCTTCCTCCCCATCCTGACAGTACATGTGAATAAATCAGGGCTAAACTAGCCTCTGCCACGTCAAAAAGAAGAAACCCAGAAAGACTATTTCCCTTTGTTCCCTTTTTTCCTGTGAAATCCATAACAGGATCAGTGAAAAATGCTGGAAAGTATGCAGTCAAAGAGGAGGGAACAGAGCTCATCAGATGTTTATTGTGACATATTTCAGAGGCCAAGTGGAGTGAGAGATGATGCTGGGGATCAGCCTCAAAGCCCAGGGAGCAGTTACTAGCAAGGGAGCAGCAGGCACCACACAAGAGCAACAGCAGGAGATTCCCCAATCAGCAATGACGATTTTGGAAGATTCAGTAAAATGGCAACAGGGCAGGGGCGCTGGTGGCACCTCCAGGCTCCAGCTGCTATATTCATCAGGGAGCTGGGTGGGCAGGGACCAGCTGGCCCCATGGCCAGGTTCGCCCAAGGCTGTGGTCTTCATTAGCACACCAACTCAGCAGAACCTTCCTCTTTTCTCCTCCCTTTGTTGTTAAAATGGGCGATCTCTGAATCCACAGGGGCTTTGGGGATGATTCCTGATGGTTTGCTACCAGTATCAGCAATTAGGCTCACACGCCTGAGCACGGCTTCAAGGATTAGGCAGCATTAAGCAGCATGGAGTAAGAAAAGGGGAGGTTTGGATGCAGGGACCCTGCTGAAAAGCTGTGTTTTAATTCCCCAAAGCTTATTAATCCTTCCCCGAGAGTCAAACTGTGTGAATCTCTCTGTCTCTCCCTCCCTGACGCATTTTAATCCTCCCATCCCTTAAGAGCTGACGGCTGTGGCGTTTGTGATCTGTGTTGCCATGGAAAAACTATGAGGGTTTTTTGTGTTTTATTTGAAATGCTGGGAGTGAATGAGAGCAGGAGGAAGAGGAGGGCAGGTCCAGGAGGCCACCAAGGCTTCAGCATCAGGGGTGAAGATGGGATGGAAGAGGAGAAGACCCCAGGGGAGCAAGATTCCCTCATAAATAGCACATTGTGCTTGCAAAAAAAAAAAAAGACTGAGCCTACCCAGGCTTGCCTCTGATGGCACTATTAATGCCCATTATTTAAAATCTCCCTTGATTAAACTATTAGTGTCAATAGTGTAATTTGCATATGATTAGTGCCTCTGCTCAGTGTGGAGCCTGTGGGCTTCTCCCTCCCGCACTGATGCCAAGAGAGAAAATAAAAAATTGAGGAGTGGCCTGGATTTGTGCTGAACTGAACCAAATTCTGTATTTCCTTGTTGCCTGGAGCTGGGAAGAACAACAGGGCCCAAGGCAAGGCTGGAAAACGTCCCCTTGGGGAGGAGGTTTAGGGTGTGATCCAGCTCTGCTCCAGGCAGGAATCAGGGAAGCTTTTCCCCTGAGGCAGCTCATGCCACACACGATGCTGAACTGATTTTCACCAGCAAAACCCAGAGGCCAGACCTGTCGTCCTCTGCAGGCAGCCCCCTGCCATGGGGACCCAACAGGCACCCAAGTGAGCTCTATCTCACAGCCTTCAGATGCTCTTCACACCCCTAAGAAAATGGCCTGGTCACCACAGGCAAGACTGGATCTACAGCTGCAGGTCCTTGCACACATGGACATCCCAGCATCCCTTCAACCACCAGCCTCACTCTCCAAATCCCTGCCAGCCCCACACGACCAAGCATGGTTGTATGAGGCCCCCATGCTAATGAGCAATGTTCGGACACATGGATGTGAACAGTCTGATGGACAGGGACTTCCAGGGTTGCCAAACAGCTGGAGTGGCCATGCAGGAACTCAGAGCCTAGCCCTGAGCCCACTGCTTGTCCAAGTGGCATGAAAGGCAATAATCAAACTGAGCCATCCCGGCATGTGCTGCAATTCCCCCTCAAATATTAAAAGCTATTGAAAGGCAAATAACAGAAAGGTCCCGGCAAAAGGTTCAAATTCAGCCATCAGCCACATCAGAAACAGAGCAAAGCCCCTTGCAGCCCAGCAGAAGCTGTTCTAGGAAAAAATTAAGAACAACTAAGTTATCCTTTCCTGTCTCCTGCCAGCTGTTGGCTGGCACATGTCAGGGACTCCTGAGCCTGATCTCACCCCAGCGCAGCAGTGAATGGCCCTTGGTTAGTTAGGTCTGCCATGAGACCTTCACAGTCCTCAGCCCAGGCACTATCCCAGGGTAATCTCAGCTCCCTGATTCCATTGTGCACTGGCCTGTGGGATACCCATCACCCAGCCATTCCTGGGGAGCCTTGCAGGCCTTCTGGGTAAGAATTAGGGAGAAATCAATCATTTTTTTCACCACTCATGATTTTATGCACCTCTGATATTCCCATTTGACTTCCTGGGCCAGATGGTGACAGCCTTATTTCTTGGCCGACTACCATTCCCAGGGCTGTTTGATCCTTTTTGAGATAAGGGGACCAACATTTCAGACATCTGTATAAAGCTGAGGAATGCCCACCTCATGGCATCCCAGTCTCATCTCAATTCTCTCGCCAATGACTTCTGATTTTCCACAGCTGCAGTTTTGTTGAGTGCTGTCAAGTTTTTTGAGTTATTTTTTTCTCCCTAAGAAGCACCTGCAGTGACTACGTTCTCCGTCTGAAGTGACAACAGCCAACTGAGAGCCCACAGCTGCAGGGAACCCAGGGATGATCCTGGTGGGAAACCCTGTCTCCCTGCTCACAGAAAAGGGAAAGAAAAAAGCAAGCGCAAGCTTCACCTTTCCCTTCCCAAAGCCATCAGGATGGCCATCACATCATGGGATCTTGCAGACTTACAGATGCAGCTTCCTGTTGGGTGGCCTGAGCTGCAAAGCGGGCCACATGGTTGATGATGGGGGAGAAGTTGGTGGGTCCATAGAAGCGGATGTGTGGCAGGCAGGCTGAGTACGCTTGGACAATGCCCTCCACACCTTTAGGGAAAGCAGAGGAGCCAAGCATTACAGTGTGCCACAGCTCAGGCCCACCACAAGTCCAATTAACTATCATTAGCTAATGCTGCCATGGGAGCTGAAATTAGACCTATTTTTTCCTCCTCCAAAATGCATTAAGCTCCACAAGTTTCATCCTCCGTTCTCTCAAATTTTCTAATACCAGGGCTTTGCTCTTTAGTCACTTTGGGGGGTCCTCAGATCTTCTGGATTATGAGAAGCCTTGTAGTGTCCACTGTCAAAGAAAGCTCTCCTTGGGTTCCTGCACAAATCTCAAAATCAGCCATAGAGGAGGAGCAAAAAGAAAATCAGCTCCTGGTCTCTGAGCATAAACAAAAAACAGATAGACACCTCTGAGCTCCCAAACTGTGCCTGGGAGCTGCAGGTTGTTGGACACTCTCCTGCTTCTGCCACATCAGAACAGGGTAAATGGCTGCTCTCCCAAAAGGGTGCATAGGTACACAATTCAAGAATGACCAATTCCACAATTCATCGCTGGTAACCAATTCTTTGGGTAGGAACTGTCACTGATAAGAGTTGCAGGATGGTGGCTTCTCCATCCCATAACACCTGCAATAAATCAAGTCCAAGGAATGCTCTATGGCTACCAGAGAGGGACTGAATGAACAGTCAGCAGAAAAGCAGATGTTCACTGCCAGCATTCATGAACCTGCAAGTGAGACCTGGAGGCTGCCCAAGCCTCTGTTTTGCCGGGCTAAGGCAGAGGTCAAACCAGATGACTTTTGGGGTCCACAGTAGCCCTTACCACTCAGATTTGAGTAGTTCTTCAGCCATGACTGTGGCCAGCCCTCAGCTGCTACGTGAAGCATTAACTCTGCATTACCCATCTGCTAAACAGGCCTAGTATTTCCTGTAGGCATGCTGGAGGAGCAGAGGGCTAGTAGGACACACCAGACATCAGAGCAAAGGCAGATTTTATGCTGTCTGAATCCAGTTGCATTTTACCCTGGGCCTTCCTACAGCCCCCCAGATGCTTTTCTCTTGCACGCTTAGCATGCACTTTGCCTCACTGTTAATGTCTGTCTCTGAACAGACCCTGAAAAATCCCCAGGTGTTACTGGAGAAACACAGAGGGAAGGACAGAAGGCACTGAAGGCGCCTAAGGAGTCCTAAAGACCTTGTAGATGCTTACCTGAACAAAATGGGTTCGTGGGATTGAAGTTAATGGCAAATTCATGGGATACCTGTGGAGAAGAAAAGACCTAAATTAACATGGAGGGCCAGTGCAGAGTAGGCTGCTCACGTTCAGTTTAGTTGATGGTGCAAGGCTGCTTTGGGTCTGACACTCCTCTGGAGCAGGAACTGGTGGTCACAGATGTTGTGGTCCATTCTGCTGGGTTAGCAACACTTTCCAGCCTTCTGCTACCCAAACAACAAGGAGCAGCTAATATAAATGTCGTCAGGGCTGAACAGCATTTGAGAATGGACTGGTTCCTGAATCCCCCACCATTGAGCCACCTGAAATTATCATACCACGCATTTTTCTATAGCCATCGATGCAGGTTTGTCCATACGGCTTCCCACTGGCTGCCCAGAGGGAAAGCAGGCAAAAGGGATGCTCTCATCTAGCTGGGCCATCTCACCAGTCATTAGGAGAAATTACTTCAGTCTACGGTCTCCCACAGTATCCTTCTGGAGAAACTGGCTGCCCATGCCTTGGATGGGAGTAATCTCCACTGGGTTAAAAAATTGGCTGGAGGGCCAGGCCCAGAGAGTGGTGGTGAATGGAGCTAAATCCACTTGGCAGCCAGTCACAAGTGGTGTCTCCAAGGGCTCAGTATTTGGGCCAGTTCTCTTTAACATCTTTATGAATGAGGTGGACGAAGGGATTGAGTGTACACTCAGTAAGTTTGCAGATGGCACCAAATTTGGTGGGAGCGTTGATCTGCTGGGGGTTAGAAAGTCTTTGCAGAGGGATCTGGACAGTCTGGATCGATGGGCTGAGGCCAATGGGATGAGGTTCTACAAGGCCAAGTACTGGGTCCTGCACTTGGGTCAACAACCCCATGGATGCTACAGGCTTGGAGAAGAGGGGCTGGAGAGATGCCTTGCAGAAAAGGACCTGGTGGTGTTGGTCAACTGTTCACTGGTCATGAGCCAGCATTATGCCCAGGTGGCCAAGAAGGCAAACAGCATCCAGGCCTGTATCAGGAACAGCGTGGTGAGTAGGACTAGGGAGGTGACTGTCCCCCTTTCCACTTGTGAGGCCTCACCTTGAGTACTGTGTCCAGTTTTGAGCCCCTTACCATGAAAAAGACATTGAGGTGCTGGAGCGGGTTCAGAAAAGGGCAACAAAGCCAGTGAGGGGTCTGGAGACTAAGTCTTATGAGGAGCAGCTGAGGGAGCTGGGGTTGTTCAGCCTGGAGGAAATAAGACTGAGAGGAGACCCTATCACTCTCTACAACCACCTGAAAGGAGATGGTAGAGAGGCAGGAGTTGGTCTCTTCTGCCACGTCACAGGCAATAGGACAAGAGGAAATGGCCTCAAGTTGCGCCAGTGGAGGTTCAGATTGGATATTAGGAAAAAGTTTTACACTGAAAGGGTTATTTAGCATTGGAATGGGCTGCCCAGGTTGAGGCACCATTCCTCGAGGTATTTCAAAGACAGGTTGACATAGCCCTTAGTGACATGGTTTAGTGATGTTTTTTTATCAGGGTTAGGTTGATTGTTGAACTAGATGATTTTAAAGGTCCCTTCCAACCTAGACAATTCTACAAGTCTATGATTCTTTTGTAACTTATAAGTGAGAAAACTCAATTAGCATCACAGAGAGTTCCAGCTCTGGCAACGTCCCAATTCCCTATCTCTCTGCAAGTGGCAAAGTGCAACAGGAGGGAGGCAGCAGGCTGACTACCTGATCTGGCATGTCAGCTACCACAAAAAATCCAGCATATTATTAGCTTCATCATCTGGGTCATCATGAGGGTGAAAGGAAGCATGGGAGAGGTGATGTGAATGCTTGGGCATGATGGACAGCAAGTCCCAGCACAATCTCAGCTGGTTATCATTGACTATGAAACCATCCCTCCTCCAAGTCAAGTGCAAGATCTTTCAGGTTTTCCACCACGTCCTTTCAAGCTGAGGGAGTTGCTGACACTGGGAGGTCCTGTGAGACACTGGCAACAGCAGATAGCCCTTCACACACACCCCTGTCCCTGGCTTGTTGCACTAGCCCAGCCAGAGAAACCAAACAGCAGTGCTGACTGAGAATCTCAAAACCTTCCTCATCTACTACTACAGCCAGACCCTGCAGATAGAAACCACAAAACATTGGGCAATGGCTGCTTTGAACCCGTCTCTGCCAGCAATGGCAGGGCAGCTTAACAGCCTGGCTGCAAGAGAAGGTCAGGACTCATGACTTTGATATGAACCTTGCCAATGTTGGTGTGGGTCAACAGTTTGCTTGGGGAACAACCATCAGATGTTGGTGCTTAGGGATTCCTCACTCTGCCACCAGCAATTTAGGCAGCTTGAAAAGCAAACAGACTCTCAGGAGCACCAAGGATATGTGACTGCCTCTTCCAGCACCTCTGAACATTGAAGGGGGAGATTTAGGCTTTCAGGCTACCACCTAAAGGGCTCTGAAACAAAAAAACTCCCACTCTGTTCATGCCAGATAAAACAACGATATTTTCTCCTCAGACGACTAGTGGTTTGCTGAACTACTCATCCAGGGGATTGCTTTGGGACATGTGTATTCATAATGCTGGCAAAACAACTGTCCTCTAAAGGACCATGTGAAGCAGAAGTCCTCCTGAGACTGCAAAAGTGACATGCATCTGATTCAGACTTTCCAATGATACTGGGCAGTGGTGTTGAAAGCAGCAGAAACTATTTTTGCAAGAGGCTGTGGGGTGGGAAATAGCAACTAAACAAAAGTAGGTCAACCAGAAGTCCTCCCCGTGCTTCAAAGCTGCCAAGCTGTCGGACCAGCGAATGTCAAAAGCCTGCTTGGGTCTCTCTGTGCCTCTTGAGCACAAGTAATGCTCCCAGCCACCAGTAACCCCAGGGTTGGAGGCATAGTCTGAAACACATTATTTGTTTTTATATACACCCTTTCTCATATTAGCTTCAATTTTGAGCAATACATTCAAATTCAAATTTATTGATTTTTGGTTGTAAAGCACTTTTTTTTTTTTTTTTAGGAGATGTTCAGAATTCTGCCATAGGAGTATTTATAGATAAGGCAAGCAAAAATATTTCCATATTTTGTACTTCAAAAGACGGGCTTCTCTTTCTTTTAAGCAGGAAAAAAATGGTCTGGAGATGTGTTCCTCACCATCTACAAAGCAGACTCCCTGTCTGACATAAGTATTGCAAAACCTCCTCAGGAATTTTTACAGATTTTATGTATTTATTTTTTCATATATATCCCTGCTAGAAAATTCAAGAGGGCTTCAAAATAACAACAAAACAACAACAATAAAAAAAAGAATCTCATTTCCTATTCAGCTCATACTTTGAAAAACCGAGTCCAGTTACCTGTATATGAAGCACCTACAGGTATCACATTCATCAGCAACCTACAGGTCTTTCAAACCACCTCAAAGGGTAAGACATTCATCTGCATCCAGCCTGTGTCCTCTTCAAGTCCTGGACGGAGTACCTCCATCTTTTCCTATCAGGAATTATGGATGTGTGGCCAGAGCCTATGCTGGGGAACCATTCCTGCAGAGGGTTCTCAGCCACCTCCCCCAGCGGTCTCTGCCCTGCCACAACTCAGTTTATTTATAGATGAAACAAAAGGCAAATAGATGGAAAGCCTTGGGGGGTGGATTGTCAATGAAGCCACCAGCTTTGAGGCCAAACTGAGGAGTGGGCACAAAGACATTTCCTTTGACTCCATCAGACTAGACAGAAGGAGGAAAATTTTTACAATGAAGAAGACAAAACCCTGGCCCAGGTTGCACAAAGAGGTGATGGCTGACCCACTCCTGGAAACATTCCAGGCCAGATTGGATGGAGCTCTGAGCAACCTGGTCTAGTTGAAGATGTCCCTGCTCCTTGCAGGGAGTCGGTCTACATGGTCTTTAAAGGTTCTTTCCAACCCAAACCATTTTGTGGTTCTGTGATTCTCTTCCAAATCCAGGGCAACTGGTGGGGCTCTGACGTTAAGCATCTCCCTCTCTGCTGCCGCCTTGCCTTTGCTCATCCCCCAGAAACCACAATCCATCTGCTTCTCTCTCCTGTTCCCTGCTGGGAAACCGCTCAAGGCTCTGTGCAAAGCTGTTACACAGCAAGATGTTCTTTGACATTTCCAACAAGACTTTTGTGTGCAAAACATCTCACTTCAATGGGCACCTAGGAAGCATTGGGGGAGCCATGGCAACAGGAGCAATTTATATGACTCTTACTCTTAACAATATTCTCCACTTTCACTTTGGTCTGTGGGTACAAAAGCCACCCTTTGTCATGTCCCCTGGGGAGTATTGTCGGCCATGCTACTCCCTGCTGTCATGCAGGGCACAGGTTTCAATGAAGAACCACTGTCTTGGCTTGAAATTACCCAACAAGTCTTGATTGCCAACTTTAACATGTCAGTTGAGATGGGGATGCAAAAACCCTGTGAGCCAGAGCTGGAGGGTACAGAGTGATGCACGGGGGATACCCCCACCCCAAATGTGAGACAAGTGATGGGTATTGGAATCTTAGAGTGGTTTGGGTTGGAAGGTACCTTAAAGACCATCCAGTTCCACTTCCCTGCCATAAGCAGTGACACCTCCCACTAGACCAGGTTGCTCAAAGCTCTGGTCCATCATTGGGTCACTCCAGGCATTAGGGATGGTGACTTTTAGGCACAGGCCAAGCACCTGGGAAGGGAGAACTGCGCACTTGCTGGGGTTCAAGCAGGCTTAGACATCATTCTGGGGAAAAACAAGGTGCTTTTCTGGTAGCACTTACACAGCATGCCCACAGAAGCAGTGGGAAATACCTCTGTGGCAGACTGGAGGAGCAGGGCATCAGAGGAGGAGCACCTCTCTGCCTTCTAGTCCCCAGCCACCATCCTTGACCCAGTACCCCACGCCAGCTTTGCAGGAAGGGTCATTTTCAGCCCAGGTGTACCTTTACCGCAGGCGCTGAGGAATGCTCGCTGTTCATCCATTCCCCCAGTAGACCCAGCCACCCTACCCTTTCATTCCCCACTGCCTTTTCCATTCCTATTCCTCTCCCCAAGTAGTAAATCCCTGACAGCATCTGGCTGTAAGGCCTTGGAAGCTCCCTACCAAGGTTTTCCCACTGACAGTGGTGAAGTGACAGATCAGAGACATTTGCTGGCCAAGGAGGTTGAATCAGCTCAAAAGTGCACACGCAGGGATCTCCTGTGGCTGGCAAACAGCAAGAGATCCTGCTTGAGTCACATGAATTTTGGCTGAGGGGAGAGCAGATTAAAACACAAAGTTGGAGTAGGCAGGACATCTGCAGCCTCAAGGGCTGGCAGCGATGAGTTCCATGGCCTCTTTCATGGCCACACGTGACTTACATGTACAGCTGCGCACAGCCCAGAGCAAAGCTCTCCTGCCAAGGAATGCAAAAAGGTCACAGAGATTCAACCCCAACACGAGGCTGGGGACTTCTCAGAACCAGTGGGCAGAAAGAAAATATAAAATTAAGGACATGAGCAAAGAGCAGCCAAAAGACCCAACCCGTAATAAAAGATGGTGGTGCCCAGCACATCTTTTCAGCTTTGAGATGCCCCCCACCAGCCAGCACGGGCTGCAGGAGCAGCCCCAACCCCTGCCCACTGCATCCCTCCTGATGAGCAGGATGCTCCAGCTCACATCCATGCAGGACCAGGGTGCCTTTAACCCCTTCAGCACCTAATCCAAACAAAAGATCAAGGTGGTTTTTGGGGAAGACTCTTGCTCCAGTCCTTTACCTGTGCAACATCACATCTAGGCTACCCAGCCCCTCTCCAGACTTTGCTGCTGTCTGACACCACATTCATCCAGAGGCCTTTTCACTTGCCCAGAATCGTTCCTCCCTCCTGCCAGGGAAATGAATTAATGGCCCTGCCCATTGATGCCAGGGAGCTGCTGCTTTCATGCCAGCTCAGAAGGGAGGAACAGGCTGCCTTGCCTCCCACCTCCCACCCACACTGCCACATCTCATTCTCCACCAGCTGAAATCCCACATCCAAACATTCCCCATCTGCCCAACAGCTTTTACCCCACCAAGCCAGCCAGGAAGCCCTGGCATCTCCATTTCTGCCCAGGCAATATCAGGACAAACCCATCTAAAAAGCCCAGATGGCCACGACACTTCACCTTCCAGTCTGGGGGGAGCTGGGCGCCGAATCCCAGAGCAGGAAACATCTTGTCTCTAAAAGAGAAGAAAAATGAATGGGTAGGTTTACACACACACGAAACAGGCTTGCACACCTCTTGCTACAGCTTCCCCATGCTACCAGTTGCCCAACGCCCAGCTACAGTGAAAGCACCAGCCAACTCCAGCCAGTAAAAAGGTGACAGCTTTCCCTTTCCTCTGTATGTCAGAGTGCCTTTAAAAGCCATGAGCACTGAGTAGAGAGAGGGTAAATGTCCCCCTTTCACTTTTCATCTTTAGGGACAAAAGGGTCCAGCTTTGCTTCCTCATCCACAGGGACCTGGAGCATCCTTTCACCCGAACACCTGAGTATCTTGCAGTTCTGTAATCCTGAAGATTAAAAAAAACAGCTATCCAACAGATTTCTGTTTTGTTTTCTATATCAATGTCCAAGATGATACTTCTCTGTGTTGCACACCTCAGGGCAAGGGATCAAAGCAGTCCAGTGGTGCAGCTGCCAACACCAAATATCAGTGAGCTGAGGGCATCTGCCTCCAAGCCAAGAAAGCACCAAGCGGCTGCTCTCCAGTTGCCCCCCATAGAGGATGCTCCACCTCTGCTAACCCATCCTTCCTCTAAACAGCAGCGATGGAGGGAGAGGAGAAACCCTGTGCTCACCCTCTCCTCCTCATGCATCCCAATGTATATGGCAATTTTCTCCCAAGGAGCTTTTCAAAAGCAAGGTATTCTTTATCTCTGGCTGTGCAGATGGGAAATCAAGGCACAGGCATCCCAGCATCCCTTAGGAAGCCTGGGAAATATTTGCAAACCAGGGGTAGAGGCAGAAGGACACAATGCTTACGAGTCATAGTCTTGGATGATCTGGCCAACAGCCCAGATGGCTGACAAGTACTCGTTTGTCCCCATGGGGTTGATATAGTGCAAAGAGGAGGGGTCTCGTGGGTTCCCATTGGAGGCTGTGAAGTCAATCCCAACCTGGGAGGGCAAGAGAGAAGCACAGAGCCATCCTGCATTAGCAGATACCACAGTCCTGGCCACCAAGCCTTTGAGGCCCACACACAGTCCCATCAACACCCTAGCCTCAAACTTTCAGAAAAGCTTAACAAAGTCCAGCTTTTCACCTTCCCTAAAAGAGCCTGATTAAAGACTAGGTTAGGCAAAGCTACTCAGTATTACACCTGCATTTTTCACCAGCCAGCATCACATAAGGTGTCCGAAAGCAGGCCCTGCTGCTGGAAAAAGCCACCACCATCAGGATTCTCATTGCCCATCTCCCAGGTGTTAAACTCAGGAACTCATGGACACCAAAGCAGCCTGGGGCATTTGGATTTCAAGGTTTTTGATCAAAGAATTACAACCCTGAGTGGAGCTTTCCTGACACACAGACTTCACTGGACTTCCCCAGGGACCAATAAACGCTGAGTTCTCACATTACTTTGTCAGCAAGGCACTTGTTTGGGTTTTTTTCTCCCTCCTCAATTAGGCTTTCTATTTAAAGACATTTGTAGAAATGCCTATCATCTCAGACCCAGTTAAATCTGGTCAGAAGAGGCAAGATGCTGAGCCACCCAATTTGGAATGACTGGGAAGGAAAGGTTGGGAAGAGGCAAGCTGGTGGCGTTACTGCACTTGCCTTGCTTGCTTAGCAAATAGGCAAAACCCAAAATAACTCCACTGACTAAACTGAACTCAGGGGATTCACAAGCGACTTTGCTCTGTATCCATAATGGGAGAGGATGAACTGTGATAATGCTGAGAATGGCCCTTGGCCTGGATGGAGCAAGAAGAAGTCACAGTCCAGGAGGTATCACCACCTTGTGCCAGGGCGGCTGGTAAAGCAGGCTTGGCAGAAAAAGGGGACATGGTTATAAACCGGAAGAGTGCAGGTTTAGATTGGAGATAAGAGAGAAATGTACAATGCGGGTGGTGAGACAATCAAAGAGGTTGCCCAGAGAAGCTGTGGCTAGCCCATTCCTTGAATGGCCAGAGACGTTGGGCTTTGAGCAACCTGGTCGGGTGGGAGGTGTCCCTTCTCAGGGCAGGCAGTTGGAACTGATGATCTTCAAAGGTCCCTTCCAACCCAAACCAGCCTACAATTCTATGAAAACCCAACTTTTTCATCAAGCAACCTTACAGCCTTACCAACCTGGGTTCACTGCTCTAACACCCATCCATATGCCAGCTCCCACTGAGCCATCATACGCATAGTCAGTGAGCAAGAGGGAAACCGAGGCACAGGGAGGAAGCTCAATGTAGTCAGACAGGCGCATGTCCCATTCATGCAAGCAATGCCACCAAGAGCAGCATTTGGGCAACAGAATTCAAAAGGAAGTCTGGTCTGCCTCCAGCATGAGGCAAGTGGCTGGGCACAATTCTCCTCTTCTCTGTTGTTTCAGCCCTTCTCTCCCCACTGTCTCCCTCAATTGGAGGACCCCAGTAGCCTTTCCAAATGGCAGGAGTGCATGTGGCAGCGTCCTCCTCCCAGCTCAGGCATTGCACCCATCACAACCCCAACAGGTTTTTGGATCAAAGGTGCCTTGGGAGGGGTAGAAAACCTACAATAACTGGCAGATCTCTAGATTTTGGGGGGAGTGGGGGAGGGGAAGATATCTGCATTCAAGCTTAATTCACACAAGAGTTCCATGTTACCAATAAACTTAATGATTTTCTCCTCTACTCACTCTCCAGCATCAAGACCTTAGCAGACAGCATCGGAACAGCACACAAAAAGCTCTCTCAATTGCTCCTGTTCCTATGGCAACTCTTCCTACTACTACTTCTCTCCCCCCATCATGTTTTTAGACAAAACAACAAAATACAAACTGAAATACTGTGAGTGCCTGCAGGTCTCTGGATACTGCACCAGAAAAGTTTGCAGAAATCAAAAACCCACTTCTGCACAGTGGTGATTTTATTTGGGCTTTTAACATTTTCAATCAGTTCTTCCTGACAAGCTGTGGTCCAGGTTAAAAGAAGATGGAAATGCCAATAAAAATGCAGAAAACCATCTCATTAACAGCCCACAGCCTCTCAGCTGGCTTCAAAATAAGGAAAGCCTTCATACAAGAAAAAAAAGGAGGGTGGTTAAACCCTGTGATGGAGAGAGAAGTCAGTAATATTTTGTGAATATTGTGAGTCTGACCTTCAGCCAAAGTCTAGCCAGCCTCTCTGCTATTAGACACTTGGACACACCCAAGCATCACAGCAACCCTAAAAACCCCCAAACCACATGGTTTAACAGCAAAATGGAAAATGGGACAGCTTCTCATTGCCATGAAAAGCCACCCAAGCTGGTACCTAATCTCATGCAGAACCTCCCTCCCCAGTTTTGACAATTCCATATGTGTTACTATTACTGGTCAAAGAGAAGCAAAACCCCTTACAGTAAACATCAGCTGGCAGCCTCCCAGGATGTAGTCCAGGAAGGAGAAATCTCTGGTTATCTGAAAGAAACCCCCCCAAAAAGCGTTTCAGCAATCTTCACCATTGCAAAACAAAAGAAATAAATATATGGAAAGTGCCCAGACCTGCAGTCATTGCAAGTTTGGGCCTTCAGGGACCTTCAGCAATGTGGCAAAGCAATGGGAATAACAACTTAGGTCTTCCATGACAGTGTTTTGGCACTTCATGAGTCACATAGGGCCAAGCAGGGGCCATGTGTTGGTCCAAAGCTGGGGTGGGAGGCCTTGGACAGGGATTCTTGAGAGCTGGAAGTGTCTGTCCACCGTGGTAAACTGAATGGAAGATCCTCTCCCCATAGACAAAATGGTCTCACACCACCTGCAAATCTGGTGGGGAAAAATTGTGTCGGTGCTTTTCCTGCTGTGCTGTTGCCATATGAAGGGAGGACTTCACCAACATCTAAGCTTAAAAGAAGGACCTCTCCCACCAACACCCAACCCTTACCCCAAGGAGACACCAAGCAGTTTTCAGGTATGCACAACTTGGGCTTCATGAAGGTGCTACCCATGCTGAACAAAACCTCCTCCTGGGTCTGTGGCCACCCAGGTGTGAGGTGGCACCAGCAGCTTGGTTCATCAGATGCTCCAAGTGGGGAGAAACTCAAGCAGAAAGGAAATCACATGTTTATTCATGTTCCACATGGACCTGGGCTTGGAAATGCAAGGGCACTGGAGGCAGAAAGGATGGGGGAAGTTCGGGAAGAACTGAGCTTGGCCAGGATCAGGACACATTCTGGTGCCGTACTCACTTTGCAGGACTTGACAATGATGATCCCAGAGTTCTTGTAATTCTTTTTCTTCTTTTGTTTTTTTGGGTTAATGCACTCCAGCTCGAGCTGTAACACAGGAGACAGACACCAGTGTGAAAGCTGTGCTGGGTGGATGTAGATGCCACCAGTGGCTGCATCCTGCACGTGTTTCAAAGTGCTGAACTTTGAATAAATGAATATGCTGAACTTTGAATAAATGAAATGCTGAACTTTGAACAAATGAATCACAACTAAATAGCTACTGCTGTTTAATGATGGAAATGGAGATGCAGGAGCTGCTTGGAAAGGGGCTGCTTTTCCTTTCCAGGGGCTTTCGCAGTGCCCACAACCTGGTGCCTGGCAGCTGAGACACACCAATGAGGTTATGGGGGTCTGTGGGATGGGATGGGTCAAACACATGAATAATTAGGGCAGGCCTTTCCTCAAAAGCTCTGGAAGAACAAAATGCCTCTTGAATATTCAGAAAATTGCCGCAATATTTGATTTTAAAAAAAAAAATGTAAAATTGAATAAAAACTTTTGTCAAAAAAGAAAGTTTACATGAGGATCAGTCTGGGGAAGAGGGCAGGACTGGGCAGGGAGAGCACAGAGAGAAAGTCATGTCCATTCTTAGAGCTGTATTAAAATGGGAACATTTTACATACTAAAGTCCTTAAGTTTCCTGAATGTGAATGTCACTGTTCATTTCATTGTCTGAACGAAATAGAAATACAGATCTGTTGACAAAATCCCCTAAGTCTGAATAAACCCAGGCAGATGGTCCAGCCCAGACCTGTTAGTGGGTAGCTTCTACATGGGTTCACGTGGCCCCCAGATGAGAGAGTGGTGGCTGGTCTGTGCCCCCTCCCCCAGCATCCTGCTCAGATGAGCCCAGTGCTGGCTTCAGACCTCCTTAGACCAACCAGTGATAGCCCTGTACATGCTCAGACCACTCCAGTGATGTACCTAAACCTGCTCAGACTACCTGGTGATGGTCCTGGGCCTGCTCAGACAATTCAGTGATGGCCCCAGAACCGTTCAGAATAGCCTGATGATGGCCCTGGACCTGTTCAGACCAGCTCAGTGTTGGCTTCAGACCCATTCAGACCATCCAGTAATGGACTGATGGCTTGTGTGGCTGGACTGTGCTTCTCCCAACCTACAAGCACACCAGCATGTGGTACATGGTCTACAGCAAGAGCATCTCTGTCCCCACTTCTATATTTATCCTCATCAGCGTGGCCACATAAAAGGATGAGACAGATCACAAGAAGTCACCCTCCAGGGAGAAGGGATGCTGAAGGGCAATGTGCAGCAGTGACAAGTGGTGGCCACGTGTTTTTGGAGCCACCTTACTCTACACAGAGTTCACAGAAGGTCCATTCAGAGAGTGGCATCAGTTGGGCAACAGCTTTACTGGGAAGTGGAGGACACCCCACCTTTTGTGACAATCCAGACAAGGGGGAGAGGCAGAGAGAGCCCATCCCCAGATGGATCCATGTTATGCATGGGGGCACAGCAGCACTGAGTGCAGCAAGGTGAGTTTTACTCTCTTCTAACCAGCATCTCTCAGGGTCCCATGGAGAGAAAAGATTTTATTGCTATCCTGGTAGGAAATCGGTGGGAAAAATCCAGAGGAAAAACAGGCTCAATGCCTGCCTCTGGCACCATCAGCTTACATAGTCCTGGACAGGACACTTCAAGATTTTGTGCCCCAGTTTCCCCAGCCAGGAATCTCTTCTTTTTGTACTACACATGGTGTTTTACACAACCCCACTGCTCAACCAAGACATCCTCTTGGGATTTTAATCCTAGCAATGATGGCAGTGAAAAGCTCTGCTTATCCAAGAGTCATGCCTTCAATCAGGTGGCATCTGCCAATGCTTTTCAACTAGCCTTGGTGAAAAGGAGGAATGAGGAAAAGGACTTCAGGAGGAAGACAGGGACACCCTTGGCCACAAAACTGGTGTGGAGTTGCACAGCAGATGGCACTCCTGGTGACCAGGCAGCCCCTGCTGCAGATGCAGTCCCAGCAGCACGTCACACCTCCCCACCTGACACCCAAATCATAGGGCAAACTCCAAATCACAGGTGCTGCAGCAAGCATCTCATCAGAGCTCAATTTTCAGCCAAGATTGCCTTAGCCCTCTCTCTAGCTCAGATGTTTTAGCTACAACAGTGGCCTGGGTCACTCACAGAGCGGGTGGGAGGAGTAAGGAGGTTGGACTTGGCTTCTTCTCAGCCTGGGTTTGAGGGTTGCAGCTCAAGTACCAAAATCCACTGCCAGCCCCGAGAAGCCCCTTCTTCGTTCTTCCCCAAAAGCCCATTGGGACTCACCGGAAAGGCATCTTGGGCTTCACACATCTTGGCCACCGAGGTCTGGAATTCCCCAATGAAGTCATGTCCCCCATCACTGTCATAGTCATAACACATCACCTGGCAGAAGGAGTACAAACTGGACTCAGATGCAGTAACTATCTCCTGTGGTGGTGTTGGTTTTTTTGTTTGTTTGTTTGTTTTGGGGGTGGTTCTGCTATGGTTGGTTTGTTGTTTGTTTGTTTGTGTTGTTTTTTTTTTTAAATAAATGAGCCATGGGTTTTTAGATGTTTAATGACCGATCCCAGAGTCCAGCCACCCGAAGGGCACCCCACTACCTTTATCAGCTTCTCTACATCTCCATCGCACAATGACACCAAAGGCACAGTGAATGTCTTCCAGATGGGGTCCAGTGTGTACTTGATCACCTGTGGAGTGGGAATGGAGGGATGCCATTACAATGGGCACAACTGCAGGGGGAGGTGGCACAAAGTGGAGGGATACATCCCCATGAGTGACCCTGGACCAGGTTCTCAGTGGGCCAGGCCATGCAAACTGCAGAAAGCCCCACCTCAGCCCCCTTCTGCCTCCTTAATTAGACCCAGCAGCTGCCCCTTTTCAGGCTGTAGCACGTGTGAGTTACAACAGATTCATTTGCATTACATCGTGTGATTTATCCACCTCTGTGAACCATTAAACAAGCCTGACTGAGAAAACAGCTGCAGCAGACTGGACACAATGGGCACAACAGCAGTTCAAGGCCAAACCCTAATATTTATGCCCTCTGCATCTCACTGCTTTTGCACCCTACACCTTGCTTTCTTCCTCCCATCACTCCTGCTCAGCCTACATCCATCTGGGGTCTGACCACTGAGAAGATGGAGCAGTGGGATGCTGCAGCCAGCCAGGAAAGCCAAACAGCCCTGGGCATATCCAGCTCTTTTGCCTCATCTGCTAACATCTGCTGCCTGAGCTGGAGAAGTATTAATTGATGCTTTTTGACATTTCCTGAGAGAATGCAATCACTTGGTGGAAACCTAAGGAAATGTGAGCAGGCTTCCAGGTTCATGCTGTGTACATTGGAGGTGCCTGCAGGGCACTTTCACACAGGTGTTGTGCTCAAAAAGAGAGGTTTACATGAATATTAGAGAAGTCAGACACAGGCAGAAGATTAGATCTCCTCTGTACAAGGAGGCGTGGAGGCCTTGGACCTTTGCGGTCAGAGCAGCAACAGTGAAGGAAGAAGGAGAAAGAGATCCATACCTGCTGCTGCAGGCAACCAGCCCGTGGGACCTACAACAGATGGCTTGTTCTACACAGGCGCTTGTGTGAGACCCAGGGAAACCCTGACACCACAAGTACTGTTTAGTGGAGAAATTGCAAACACCTCCTCTGTGAGGCTGGGAAGAGCAGGGGGAGCCGACACACTCTGAGGTGGTGCCCACCTGCTGCCAGCTGCCAGGTCCCCAAGGTGGGTGGGGAAGGAGCCGGCATCTCTGTTGCATGGTGCCCACCTGGATGCTCACACTCACACTTAAATAACAGGCTGTAATGAGACCACTAATCCTTCCCTGCCAGACACCTCTATGGTGGCATGAGAAATGCCAGCATCAGACTGAGAACCGGTTGTGTTCACAGAATCACAAGATGATAGGGGTTGGAAGGGACATACGGAGATCATAATTCCCACACCGAAAGCTACCACAATGGGGAATCTTATTTCTTTGCATTCAGCCTCAAAATACAAAGATGCTTGCCTGGTATGGGACTCCTCTGAGGGCAGTGGGATACATTTGGGGCTGGTAAGGAGGAACCTGCTGGAACACCCATTAACTTCAAAGAAAGTCTGGCTAGATCATTATTCAGGGAGACAGGACAGTGGAGAAACTGGGCAGCAGCCCAGAGGAAAAATCAGTATATACATTTGCTCCCCATAAACCCAACTTTCTTAGAGAGCTCTCAGTGATGGTGGGCGACTCCCTGGTGGGGGG
>VZTM01015402.1:0-12362 GCA_013400555.1 Jacana jacana | reverse complement strand
TATCCATTATAAAAAACCCAACAACCATGGTGCCAATGTATTCTTTTTGTGAAGCATTTTTATTTTACTTATTAATAGCTCTGATGTATTTATAGGAAGCTAACCATGAAAGGTGATAGGTATAAGGTTTAAGATATTTTGGATGCTGAAGGAATACCTGAAACCTTCCTTCCATATGGATGTGGTGAGATGTGGTGTCCTTACAAGAAGATTGGCCAAACACTGGTCTTCTCTATATTATGTAAAGATCATCTCTAAAGGTCATTAGCTCATAAAGGTCTAAAGCTCATTCCAGAAGAATGGACTAAAATCCCACTCACCCTGGAATACCCTTGTTCAGAGGCTTGATAGAGTATGCTGGAAGAGTGACTGAATCAGAAACACGGACATGATTCCTCAAAATTCTTTCCTCTAGGGTTTGTTAACCCACTTGTTCTTTTAGTAAAGGGTCATTGAGGGTGTAAATGAAGATTTCTTATTAACTGCCACCTCTGAATATGACACTTCCTCGCTTCTAGAATGCATATTTATTGTGTGAACTAATTAAGGATATATACGTATATATATATTAGATTTAAGAGTAATTGTTAATTTCCCTGAGGCTTCACCAAGCAGGAGATACTCAAGTTTGTCTTTGACACTTCTGACCAGAGGAGTCTCTGAGGAAAAGAGATTGGCAAAAACATCAGCAGGTTTAGGTTGAGACCAGACAAAAGAGACAACAAATGTCATTGCAAAGCTGGCTTAATTCCCACAACAGCATTTGGAAGCTGTCAAGAATTGTTATCAGAGAAGAAAATAGAAATGTTGAGGATAATGAAGAGAAATCAAGGCTCAAGTGGGAATCAGCTGGGAGGATTACAAAATAAAGAGATGAATTACAGTAGCAAAAAAGAGTGTTCTTTAATTGGTCAGTAGAAGAAGTCAGAATTGGTGAGTAGAAGCCAGCTGAGGGAGAAGTCAGAAACACGAAGAAGAGAGAAACAAAAAGATACTCGAGTATTTTTTAAAATGCTGCAGGGTCACATCTGGAGGTTTGGTCTTTTCAGTGAAACTTTTGTAGAAAAATATGTTTTTCCTACAAAAAACACTGAATATTCCAGCCAATGACCTATCCCTTGCTCTAGAAAAAAAAACCAACATGCCCATGGAAACTATTTTGGTGAAAATAATAAAGACATTTTTTAACTTTTGGCATATGGTGAATAATTCAATTCAAGTATCCAAACCTTTGAACTTTGTGCATGAATCATGAAAAAAATTCAACCAACAAGAAAAGAGGAAAAAAATAATTGCAAGATACTCCAGAAGGGTGCTGTTCCATGAAATCCAGGTACTACTACTCATCTTCATAGAAAATATAATTCATAAGTTGAACCTAAGCTAGTATTTCCAAGTGTAGTAGTGTATCCAATAAGAATAAAACTTAATGATCTTAAATTTTCTAGGTTTTGGTGGGTATTTATAGAATAACCAGTGTCACCTTATTAGCTGACTAGGCAGTTTTCTCCTTCAGCATATTTTGACCATAGAACACTTTGGGAGAGTAAATTCTGAGCTTCCTGTAATGTTTTACTTTGGAGAATAGTACAAATGAATATACAAGAAAAGTTATCCTAAGTAGGATATCTTTGAGAATACCAATGTGATTTTCAAAATTTTTATACATACATACATATGTCTAAATATACATGGATTTGTATATTGTTCAATACAGATATTTTCACCAAGAAGTGAGAACGTTTCTTGGTAAAAAAAACCTACACCAGTTATCTTTATGATTTATCAGTACTGTATTTGCAATGAAGTCAAGATTAAGATTATAACAATGGCAGCAATAAAATTACACACTTTATCAATGTAAACATGCTTTATCTGGTAAAGCAATGGGGCAGTCTTACAACATATATGCAGACTCCTTAAGTTTATTGCAATTCTCATAAAAAATAGTAATATAAAAAAAAAACTCTCAAAGCTGATATAAATTAATGAATTTGCAATCATGTAGATTTGTAAAATATGATTCCTACTAGAACATTCAAATTTTTAAGCTCATGTAGTGTAAATTGTAATGGAAAGCTATTTAATGGTAAAACACGGTACCTTAGGAAAGCATTATCATAATCCTTTTGTTTCTAGCCCTGCTTGAATACCTGTGGGTAGTCTCTAGCAGGTAGAAATGGCAAGCAAAATTCAGCTTCCATATTAAATTTGAAGTTTTAATTTCCTATTTTTTTCTCTGTCAAGCTACACTATACAGTGTTGTCCTGTGCTACTTCTGAGTGAGTGAGTTTCTCTGCATGAACCAGTAAGACATTATGCTGAAGCAATAAGCCTGGAATTCAGAAACAGAAATAAAATATTGAAGCTTGGCATAGGGCTGCTACAAGTGTACTGTTTCTAAATCCAGGTTTAGATGAGAGCTCACTAAAGTATATCTACACATCAGTGACCTTAGAGTTTATCCCAATTTGCGAAAGTTAAGGTTTAGGAGTAAATCGTTGTTGCTCTAGCACAACGATGCTGGAAAGGTATAATAATTTTATTTCATGCTAATGCAGTCATAAATTTACTGCCTGTAATTAGTAAAAATACATACCTGATATGTGCTGTCAGCAGTTCTTACAGGCTCAGAGAGTGTCTGAATGAGGTACAGCACATCTCTGTGTGATTCATTATCTAGTCCTCCTTAAAATGCCAGTGTTGTTTTTTTCCCCTGGCTTCCTGTACCTCCAGACCTTCTGTTCAAAACACCTTTTTTTCCAATCCCAAACTCGTTGGTTTTGTCATCAATAGGGACTGTAATTAAACGCTGAGAATATAGTTTGAAAGGAGTTTTTTTGTTTGTTTGCTTGCTTTTGGGTATTTTTTGATTGTTTGTTTGTTTTTTCACCAAAGATTTAAAATTAAATTAAATCTTACAGAAATCAGCAAAGGCTTAGGAATGTTTCTTGCTGCACTTCTGTATTTTTCTGCTATGGAAATGACCAAGGTTTATGATTGAAGGAAACTTGTAACTGATGCTAGTGAATCTTGTGCTGAATAACTTCCTACTGCTGTCCAAAAATTCTTCACTGTAAGTGCAGTACTCAGAGAGTCAGCTCTGCTGACTGTATGACTGGTTTATGCCACCTGAGTAGAGGAGCTGCCATTTAAACCATGAATCCTGAATATTTTAAGTAGATGTCTGACTACAGATCTGTAAATTAAACATTAGTCATTGCTATGACTTTTCAAGGTGAACATAAGCCACCAGAATCATCTCTGCCATGGCTATGAACTTGTGCTCTGTTTCTGTGAGGTGTTTGCATTCAGAGTGTGGTTTATAGCCATCTATCTGCAGTCCTATACATGCTGGGTCTTCAGGTTCCTCATGCATGCTGAAAGGGCTAACCCACCTAGTTTTCCAGTCTATACTTGTCAGGACTACAGTCCCTGGACTCTGCATTGAGAATCTGTCTTGTTCACCACAGCACATCACTGAAATTCAGCATTTCAATCCTGTTCTTTCAGGATGTCTTGGTTTGAGGTAAAACAAACCAATTTTCTGTTCAGTAGTTTTACTTTTTTAGCTGGGCCTCTTCTAACTAACTAAAGTCTGAAATTAACAGCACATTGTTCAGAGGCTGTTTCGTCTCATAGTGATAAGACCTGATTATACCAAGGGATGGTCTGCAGAGAGGCCCTTGCTTATACTTATTGCTAGAACAACCAAGGTCAGGTAATTTTGTCAGGTGACCCAAAACTGACCAACTGGGGTATTCCATCCCATCCGCATCATGCTCAGTAAAAAAGCTGAGGGATCAAAGGGTTATTAGGTTTTCTTCCTTCAATGGCCGCCGTCTGAGGAGGACCCTGTCTGTTCATCTGCCTTTGATCCTGATCCGGAATGCAGCTCCTGTCAGTCACCAAGTCCAGCCTGGGGTGTTTACCGATGCTGCTGGTGATGTGATTGTCGTCCTGGGAGCTTGATACAGTTTTGTATAGACTGTATACTTTTTTTTTTTATCCTTTCTTTTATACATTTTAATTTTTCTTTTTATTGTTTATTATATTATTATTTTTCATTAAAGTAGTTTAGTTTTTATCTAAACTCCTGAATCTCTTAATCCTTTCTTCTCCTCTCTTTTCATTAGTGGGGGGGGGCGGGGAGGGATCATCATCTGTCCGACTGGTCAAAACCAGAACACAGTGGCAAGGTTATTTTGTAGCCAGACTCCTCTCCTTCAATTTATTCAAGTCAAAAGTATTTCAGAGAAGGCATAAAACGAGAACAATTCCTGGAAGTTCCTGTATCACAGGCCCTGGCTCCTATGGGAGATTGTGACCTCCCTCTTTTTCACTGGAATGACAATGCAGTGGGAAGTGAGAGATCGTGCCTATTTGTGAAGGGGACAGAAGTATAGAGTGGACCAACACTGTGTGACAAACCACTGGTTGTGTTATTCACAGGCAACTAACTGCTGGTTGAGGAGATAGTAATCAATAGCAGACTTGTCTGTAGTGACCAGCAGTGGAGCTCAGAATGCTAAGGGGAGTAACACAAGAGCAGGAGCAAGAATATAATACTGATCCTGGACTTCAGGCAAGTATCCCTAATTGTATTCAGGAAACTTCTTGGTTGGAACCTGTGGGAGGACAGTGACACAGGATGCAAAATGTGAAACAGAGGAAGTGGAAGTGGGATAAGCTACAAAGGAAGAAATTAGGAACTACCTAGATATGTAAGTATTGTGTTAGGAAAGCCAAAACTCATTGCTTGGAAGGAACCTAAAAAGCAACAAGAAAATATTCTATGGCTACATTAGTAGCAAACACTGAAAACGAGACTTGGAACATTGCTAAATAGTAAATTGAGAAGATCAGTTAACATGCTTGACTGCAGGGCTGCCATACAGAAGGACAGTCTGTATCACTGTAGCAGGTTTTTCCTTTTGACGTGCAAGTCTTTTTGGCCCTGTTGAAATTCATAAGGTTCATAAGGTTCCTGTTAGTTGGTAGATCAAGGGGAGGGATTATCCTCCTCCATTTACCACTCATTAGACTGCACCTGGAGTACTGTGTCCAGTTTTGGCCCCCCAGCACAAGATAGACATTGACTAATTATAAGAAGTTGTAAGAGGAAATGGGTGTAAGTTGAAATGAGGTTCGTACTGAATATAAGAGGAACCTTTTTCTGCAGAAACAAGGAGTGGAAGCTCGGTTGCAAGCAGTTTCACCAGAGAAATTGTGCAGTCTCTGTCCATTCCTGGAAGTTTTCAAGACCCAACAGGATGAAATCCAAAACAATCTGGTTTGATCACAGAGATTACCTTGTTTTGATCAGGTACTGGATTTGAAATCTCCACAGACACCTTCCTGTGCAGGAGCAACTCCCAATTTCCCTGTAAGTCTAGCAGTGTAGTCCAGAGGCATTGTGGCTCATTTGACAGCAAGCCTGTGAGTTACTGGTCATGTAAGCAAAGAGTGCCCAGCCACATAGCCCAGATGCTTGAGCCCTAGGGAACACGTTAGCCAGTGAGGCTACCTAGGAGACCCCTCAACCAATGAAAGCTATATATGACCACAACCAATAGATAATCACAGTTCAGATCTGACTCAGGCTATAAAATGGGGCGCCCACCAGAGACCCTCTTTGAATGGTTCTCCTTGGAGCAGTGGGTCTGTGATCAGAAGTCCTCCCTTCAGGCCAAGATCTTGCCCAAAGTAACTTCCCCAGGGACTGAGTGTCCTTGCCACATAGGTGAGCGGTTTGTGCATTTTAAGTCATCATTCTTAGCTTAAGGTGAGCGGTTTGTGCATTTTAAGTCATCATTCTTAGCTTAGCCTTAGTTAAACAATGGAATATTGGTTCTCAACTGACATCATGAACCTGTAAATAAGTTGAGTTTGCTGAAGAGTTTGTAATATAAGATCCCTGTCCAGTTTGACCTGTTCCACCTTTTTCCTGACACTGATTTTTGGAACTTGCTTTATGGTCTTACACTTACACCTTAAATTATGACACCGTGACACACCTTAAATTGTAGCGAGATCTTACTGTACTATCCCATGGACCTAACACAAGAAACTGCTAATATGGCTGGGTGTGCATGAGCCTCCTACATAGTCAGTCTTCTTGAGTGACTCTCCTTGAATAACCCAGTGGAAGTGAACTTCCTGTACACTCTTCTTCAAGGCCCTTATGTCCTGTGTGTTTAACTAGAGTGTGTTCCTCTTCCACATCTAACTTCTTTCATACAGAATTATCCTCTGATACTTTTTTCCTGCTGGTATATCAAGCCTGATGCATATAAGCCCCAAGAATAAAAAAAAAACCATTGCTTCAGTAGTGGGGATTAATTACTATTCCTCCAAACTTGCAGGAGGTCTACTTTATCTTAATCTCTTAGTTGGGGCTGCGAACGATATGAAGTCCGTAAATGTACATAAAGTGTTTGAAACATTAAAGTATTACACTGGTCAAATATAACTCAATACCATAGCTTCTGTCTATAATAATTGACATTATCATTATGCACACCAGCTCCTGCAAAGATAACCTGATAAAATGGGTGACCTGATTAAGAACTTCCTGAATGAACAGAATGCTCCATATTAGCAAGTCTTCTGTTGTGTTTCTGCATGCTGGGAGAATGGTCTAAAAAAAGCATACAAAGGGAAAAGACCTGGAAAAACTTACTGTAGAGCTGCAGAATATAAACTGTGTGCCTACACCTAAATCAAGAGGAGTAGAAATACAATTCTTCGTGTAAGGAAGAAACTAGGTTCACTTGCATAATGCAAAATCTTTTTCACTAATGGCTCCTTAGAGACTTTAATTATGCAGCAGTTAATACTAAATGTGAAATTTACTTAGGAAAGAAGAAGCAACTACTAATATTATTGAAAGCAGGTAAAGAGATGGTATCGGTTTACATTTCAAGTGCATCAAGGCATTGGAGCTGAATCCCAGGAGCAATGCTGTTCCACGGCAGCTCATATCAATAGTGTACAAAAAGAAATATTCACTTGAGTGAAGCTTAAAGATAAGAGAGCATGATTTGTAAAGACTATGTCGTAAGTTACAGGTTAATAGGATGTCAAAGAACATAGACACCAGGGTCTCAGCATTTCCTAGTGAGTCTCATATGTTTTGAATCACTTGACAGATAAACCCTATGCATTTGCCCATCTTCGAAGATCTGGCGCATGGGAAGCTGGGAAATTACATATATACACAGAATCAGTATCTGAGTCTTAGAAGAAACCCAAATAGGGTTCTTCATGTTAGACATATTATTTAAATTATTACTCTTACTGTCTCAGTTTGTGTGAAGGGCTAAGAAAAAATTGGCCCAGAAATACAAATCTACAAATGTAAATGAAGAGTAGGCACAATCTACCCCCGGTAAGTATATCTGTTATATCCAATATTTCAAACAATTTTGTGGTATATAGTACTTCCTCTAACTGGAGTTTAAAAGAAATTTCATCATTCAGCTTTTATATAGGTTATATACATATACAGAGTTTGTTCAAGTTGCTGGAGCATCTAGTATTGCTGAGTTACATTGTCTACTTGGCAGGAGTGCATGGAGAGCAAAACCAGCAGTGAACAGAATCAGGAACATAGTTACCTACATGTCAAATATTTAAGTAGACTAAAAAACCCCAATTATAATATATGTTTCAGTTGAACTGTCCCTGGAAATGTCAAAATGATCATAAAACAGACCCTTGAATTCCATGCTCCACAGGCATCACAAATTAATGTATGAACACTTAGGACTTCTCTCTGTTTTTATTCTCATGCTGTGGCATATTGCATAGTGGCAGAGTACCCACATTGCTTGTTTCAGACATCAAATTTCAATGCTCTGACTTGCTTTGATGCATGGAATTACATTCCTTCCTTCATTCATTAGGGAACTTTGGTACTTAACATTGGTCTTCTGAATTGCATCTGTTACAGGCCTAGAGTAGATGATGTGAGCACTGCAGTGACTGTGTCTGCATAAAGGGACAGATGTTTCATTGCCCAAAGTCTTACTACACTCCAAATATATGAAGATATAAAGTTGGATGTGAAGTCAACAAACACTTCTCCCAAAAATATACCGTTACCCTCTCCTTTCTTCGGAAAGGATCACAGGTTCATAGACAAGAGAAAATTTGCAGAACTTTCCAGCTTCTAATGAGCAGACCAGAAATATGAGGTGCACTGCAAGGAGTGTCTACCTCTACCTGTAGAAACAGTCACTGGTGCTTTTTTCAACCATATTTAAATCATAGATAGAGATTATTTGTTTTAAAATTTTCTGTGTAAATTTGAATTTTGAATGGGCCATAGAGTTGCTGGATATTGAATTTGTGTAATCATCACGGTAGTGTGGCCGAGCGGTCTAAGGCGCTGGATTAAGGTTCCAGTCTCTCTGGGGACGTGGGTTCAAATCCCACCACTGCCAAGAACATTTTCTAGTAACACCAAATACCACAAGAATAGATGGGGAGAAGAGCCGTGCAGAAAGGGATATGGAAATGCTGCCCAGCAGCAGGCTCGATATGAGTCAGCAGTGTGCCCAGCCACACAATATAACCACTCAGAAAAGAAGTGATTGCACCACTGTATTCAGCCATGGTGCAGCCTCATCTTGAACATGGGGTGCAGTTTTCTGGGCTCCTAAATTACTGGGCTCCACAATTTAGGAAGGATGTAAAGGTCCCTGAATGTCTCCACAGGAGGGCGACAAAGCTGGTGAAAGTGCTGAAAGACATATACCACGAGCTAAGAATTTGGGCTTCCCTATTTTGGAGAAGAGGAAACCTCATTGCTCTCTACAGTGACAGGGCACGTGGGAATGGTTCAAAGCTGTGCCAGAGGAGGTTTAGACTGGACATCAGGAAGCATTTCTTTACTGAGAAGGTGGTCAAAAACTGGAACAGGCTTCCTGGAGACGTGGTTGATGTCCCAAGCTTGTCAGTGCTTAAGAGGCATTTGGACAATGTCCTTAATAATGTGCTTTAACTTTCTGTCACCCCTCAAGTGACCAGGCAGTTGGACTAGATGTTCATTGTGAGTTCCTTCCAACTGAAATATTCTCTTCCATTCTAGTCTAGTCTAATTTTGTTGTCTCCTGTCTTCACAACTAATTGGATTGAGCTTTCTGACCAGATTGAATTTTTCGTGATACACCACGGTGAATCATTGGAGAGGTAGCTTGTTTTGGGAACACACCACAGAGGAAAAGGGAGATGCAAGTTAGATACACTTCCCATAAATCTTTACAGGAGAAAGAGATTTTTCTTTTTTCCAGCTAAGACTGGAGATATTTAGATCTTTCACTGAAATAAAAATTGGTAATCACTAACCCTCACCTCCTGTCCCTGAAAAGTAAGTTTTGTCTTTATTAGCTTTAACACATGATTAGTGATCTCTGAGCTGTGCATGCAGTTAATACAATAAGCAGAACTATGATTTTGAGCAACATACAGGTAAAGATAATTTTGGTTCACCCTACTTTTCTGTTTCAAGAAAATTGTATTTTCTAGCCTTTTCTGATTCACTTGTAACTGTATTTTGCTTCCTTGTTAAAGAGGCAGTGTGGGTAAAGTAACAGTGCTCACTCATAATTTAAAAACGTTGCCATGACCTGCTTTATTTTGGATGTTGTTCTATTCATTGTGCATGGTGATATGTGGTTGACAGTATCTCACAGAGATTTTCAAGAAATACTGCCCTTTAAAACAGCAGTATACTGAGGCTTGGTAGATGTGTTGGTGATGTTCATTCTGTGACATGAAAATCCATTAACCTGTTGTTCCAGTCCTTTAGCATGAGTAGCCTACACTGCATTTTGAGCAAGGACACAGTATTAATATTTGGAAGCTGAGGCCCACACGTCACTAATCGTAACTCTTAGGTACCCATGACTTAACTGCATGTTAAAGATAGGACAGGTGGGGGAAATTCTCTGCTGACATACAATTAACTGCTAAAATCAAAACCTCTTCAGGGTTCACAAATTAAAGCAACAATAATAGGCCAGCAACAATTTTATGTATTTCAAGCCATAAAATGTGAAAGCTGTTGTTTTATGAATATTAGCATTTAACATTCACAGCATGCCCATCTGGGTCTTTCATTCTCTATGTTTAAATATCATCCACCAGTTATTAAACTGTCTGAAAATGTTCTTCTCCTGCTGATTCTAAAAATGTATTTACTTTTTGATTATTTTATTTTTAAATTTAAATAGCAGAAGTACATCCCTACAATTTGTCTTATTAGACCTGGAAATATTTGCTTGGAAAGACTTTGAGATTCATAAATCATGATTTATTGTTTAAATCTAAAATTTTCAAAATGGTATACAACTAGATCCCAGATTTTATGAGCTCAAGTGTCATGGTTTGGGCTGGGCAGGACATCATGATATGTAGTAGCTTAACTAAACTGAAGTGAAGTTGTTTCTAACACAAACTTCTGAACATCAGAGACCCATAGAATCAAAAAATGAAGTTGTGGTCACCCGGCCTGTCTTCCTAGCAACTTTCTTGTACTGATTTCAGTGTAAGTGAGACTATATCTCACATGAAAAAAATTAGTCTTGATTTTCATATTTTTTGGTGAGGAACTGTCAAGCGATCTATTGTAAACTTTTCCAGTAGTTAATTTCTCAACTTTAAAATACACAGAATTATTGTGGTTTCAATTTCCAAACCTTGAGTTATACTATATTTTCTTTTATGAGATTAAAAAAAAAACCTTATCACATAGCTGTTTCCTACACAGATGCTAACTTAGACTACAGAAACAAAACCTCTCTAGATTTCTACTCTTTTCAACAAAGTCTTTCTCAGAGGTAGTTTCAGAACAGGACTGGGGCATTGGTCCAACAATCTTTTTCCATTTACGACTGTGTGATTCTAAAGCGATTAGCTTCGTGAATACTCCCACTCTCTTTTTCCTCAATACAATGATTAATCTTGAGGGTTTTCTTTGAATCACCTCCAACTTAACAACCTACTTCTTGAGTTATGAATACCAGAACCGGACATATTATATTAATAGAAGCTGAAAAAGTACCATATGAGAAAGATTAATAAGTCAGATATTTTTATCAATATTTTCATTTATAAATGGATAGATTTTGGCATCAATGGCCATATTCTTTGCTGAGATTTGCCTAGTTATCCAGTAAGATCTCTGTGTCTTACTCAAAGTCAGTGTTCCCCAGGGCTTCTTCTCTACAACCCAGCATTCTCTGCTCCAAAGTGTATGTCTTTTTATTTGTCTCTATTAAAATGTATACTGTTTGGTAATGTATTATTTAAAAAGAAACATGGTGTTCTTTCTGCTTCATTATTCAGCATTCTTTGTTCGTCTGAAGCTTTATTGGTCATTTATTTTATTCTAAGTCTTTCAAGATGTTAAATAATGTATGGGCAATTAAAAGCCAATCCTGTTGGGTCTCAGTGCACAATCATTTCTGATGAAAATTATTTTTTGACTCTCATGGGTTTTCAATCCAGGTATCATGTTCCATGTCATTAGACATCACTTCATTTTCTCAGTTAATTTTGCCATATCGTACCAAGTAAATTAACTGCTAGAACTCAAATAAAGTACATTACAAGTGTTGTGGACTAACCCCAGTAGGTAGATATCATTCTTTTTCCCCCCTTAGTCTATGGCAACCCCTATAAAATGTCCTTATAGTGTGCATTGAGTTCCTCTAGTCCATAACATTGGGCTTCATCTGTTACAGTGGTCCCTGAAGACAGGAGAGGTAGTGTGTTCCATGGGGTTATTAGGTGCTGAGGCCACCTCAGATTAAGTCACTTTTGCACTTGCACTGTTACCTGTGAGGGTCATCCTCATGCAACTCAGATCATGGGTTACAAATCTTAAGGTATATCCATTAGGTACATCCAGTTCTCAGACTGCTGATCTCTATATTACAAAGAATAATTGCTTATTACTGTTATTGATATAAAACTACAGCTGTACCATGCAATGATAACCATAAGTGCTAAAGGAAAATATGTCATGCCAGACCAAACAGCCTAGAGAAGCAAGAATGCTGCAGGTCTGTATCCTCAGGTCCAACAAGTAACAAGGCTGAACCAAACGAAACAATGCTGCTACTATCCATAAAAGTTCAAACATAGCAAGCTTGCCAGGTATCAGTCATGAGATGGTACAAACTCTCATTTAGTGTATGAAGCTTACAGGATGCTATTATTAATGGCTCTACTGTAATACAGGGCTACAAGGTTATTGTTGGCAACTAGCTGGTACACCAGATGACACTTCAAAGTCATTGACTTTGGGCTTCATGAGTCATGGTAGCACACTTGGAAGCTGTGCTGCCATATTT
>VZTM01015397.1:2214-14575 GCA_013400555.1 Jacana jacana | reverse complement strand
CCATGCTGTTCCTGATACAGGCCAAACAGCAACTCCTGAAGCTCTCTGTTCTCCATCCCCTTGCTAAATGCCCCTTTTTCATTTACCTTTAACTTGTGTCCTGATAGGCTCTTTTTCGCAGGCACTCTGTTGTTCTTCCATGTGTAGCTAGATTTTCCTCTTAATGAAGCAACACTGCTAATCAGCATTTAAATGTTCTAAACATAGCGCTGTGATCAGATCACGATATCACAAATTTTTTCTCATATAATTTGAGAAATCATTTTGAACTCTCCTAAGCTTTGGTTTAACCCATGATTCTGAGGAGGTATTTTGCTATAGAGCAGATTCAGCACCAAAGGAATTCTGCAAAAGTTGACACAGAAGATGAAGCACCAAGACTGTAGGTGTGAGTAGTAGCTGAAAAGCAGCACAAGAGACTTTGCAAAAGTAAAGGAAGAAGTGTCTATATATCTTTTGAGACCCAGTTCAGAGACTCTAATATTCCAAGCCAAGAAAGAACTTTAACAAAATGAAATTTACAAACCTTAAACTTGTAATTAAAGAGTTAGTTCACCTATGGACTAGGCCAAGTGAAAGAGTTGGCCAGATCAAAAAGCTTAAGTGTAAGGATAAATAATTTTTCAGTATTAGTAGGCTAGAATTATGTAAACATTAGGAGAAATACGGAATTTTTTTTTTTTAATTCATAAATAAGTTTATGAAATACCTAAATTTCAATAATTTCAGTGAAATAATATGGTATTGCATTGTGACTTCTGCTTTCATAATAAATTTCTAGATACCAAATCATATTTGAAAGTAAAATCTGAAGTGTTCTTTTTTTAAAAAAAAATGTTGATCTCTCAATTTCATTGTTTTCTAAAAGTCAAAGTCACCAAGTTTCATAAGAAAATATTTATTTCCACAATAAAATTATAGATTCTGTTTATTCAGAATAGATTTTAGAGCATTTGGGGAAACTCTTACAAAGCAGGAAAAAGTTGGAATTACTGAATATGTATTTTGTACCCATGGATAATTTTTCATAAAGTTGTGACACTATTCCTTTGATAATGACATTATGTTATTCAAAATGTTAAGATGAGAAAAAAATTGTGAACATAAATCTAGCAGAGCTCTGAAATCATTACCTTTATTGCTGTCAAAAGACAAAATACATCACTTACAATGGAAGCCAGCAGTGGCATTTCTCTTCACTTCCAGGCTTGGCTTCAGATTTTATACTAATGTATGTACTACATATCTTGGAGCTAAAAAAGATTAATGCATAATGGCAAAAAGGTGCAGAATATGCACTTTTTATGCAAATGGTATATTTTTAGGGTAGATATTCTAAGTTTAGGTATAAGAAATGCTGTACTTCCTATTGTGGTTTTCATCACAGAGCAGTGATGGAATCTGGAACAACACATTCTTACATTGTTTTACAGAATCACAGAATCACAGAATATCAGGGATTGGAAGGGACTTCAAAAGATCATCTAGTCCAATCCCCCTGCCAGAGCAGGAACACCTAGATCAGATCACTCAGGAACACGTCCAGGCGAGTTTAGAATATCTCCAGAGAAGGAGACTCCACAACCTCCCTGGGCAGACCCTTCCAGTGGTCAGTCACTCTCACTGTGAAGAAATTTTTCCTCATATTTAACTGGAATCTCCTATGTTCCAGCTTGCATCCATTACCCCTTGTCCTGTCATTGGATGTTACTGAGCTTTATTTACACTGTTTCATATATGGTAATGACCAGTAGAAATTAATGGGATCTTTTAAGTGATGTGAGATCACCCTCCACAGGAAATACTGGAGAATGCAGAATTCCTTGACATCCTGCAAGTTCCAGTAATACCTTCATGCAATGCTACATTTTTCCAAATATTGCACAGCATTCTTCACCTGTTAAGTCACTCCGTGTTTACCAATCTTGTCAAAGTCATTGTTTCAAAACAATGAAATATATATAGCCTTTTTATTCCCAAATCTCCCAAAAGGGACACTTTAAAAATAAATAAATAAATAAATAAAAAGTTAGGGAATTGTGACATAGGATTTTTCCATACCTCACAATTTTTGCTCGATCATTGGTCACAGCCTTCAACAACTCCTGCAATAAGGAACTCCCATGATATAAGTCTTGTAAGGGATAAACTTTTTCAGAAAATCAATTACTGTTCTATTCCCTTTTCTCTTGTAAATAACTATCCACATCCTTTGTCTTTTAAGTTATTTCATTTAAAACACAATAATACATATTTTCTAAATTCATAATCCATAAGAGTATTTCTGTTCTCTCGTGTAATTCTAGATAGAAAGTACTTAAAAAACACATATTACCCTTTCTAGATAAATATCACAGGGATGAGAAATCTATGTTTGTGTTAACTTTGGAAAGAAATATCTCTTGTCTGTGTAGCACTGAAGCTGCTTATCCTCTCCACATCCTAGGTGTTTGGTCTCCCTATGGAAATGTATATATATGACACAGCCTGATGATGCCATAAAAGCCTTTGGGTTTGGTAACACACGAAGGATAGGTAAAAGTAGAAATTAAAGGCAAGAAAATCAAAGAAAATGCATCATCATCTTCTTTTCTCTATTCGTTGTCCCTGCTCAGCCCATCCCTGTGCTATCTACCTTTCTCTAATCTAACCTCTCTTTTTCCTTCATGCCCAGTGCTCTAATATTCTTCCTAAAACCAACCCAGAGCACACAACACTAGTCCCATGTTAATGTTATTTCTCCTTTTTATTCTTTCTGCCCCACCTGAGTCTGCTTCTGAAGTTACTGTCCTTTTAGGAGATTGTCACATCTACAATGACTGGAAAACAATGACTAACACTGACCCTTTTTCCAGTTCATTTCTAAAGCCCTCCCTCTGGATGATGCCTTCTCCCTGTAACTGTGTATACGACGTTCCCACGGTTAAACCATGCAGCATGTTTATGAGGTGAGTAACACTGGCGTGTAAACTATTCTGTTCAAGGCAGACTATGAGGTTTAGAAGTAGCTATTTGTTCAGCCCAGATCCTGTTCTTAAACAGGAGCCATGATCAGATTTTAGCAAGGCATCTGTGACTGCTTTGTAAAGATAGTGGTATCACTGCATGCTGCATATCGCCTGCCATCATCATTTCTATACCTTTCCTCTGCTCTGTACCCTGCAGGGACAACGAGCAGTAGACCTTGATTCATACAGAAGTACACAGCACAAACGTCGGAGCAGTGATTCTCAAACCTGATTTGCTCCAATACCGGTACCCTGCCGAGACTGGTGTCATATGCAGGAGATGGGAGGCAGCAGCCGGAGGCTTTTCACCAGGCCATGAGCCAGCACAGAGGGAGGCAGAATGCCAGCTCCACCTTCTTCTCTCACCTGGAGGCTGCCCAAAGTTGCTGCTGGCTCCAGAGCTCCTGTTGCTCCCCAGCAGGCAGAGGAGCAGCAGCTGTCCACAGTCTCCAAAGAAAAGACAATGAGAGATATATTTGACAGGTGTGAGAAGGGCTTTTTGACACACTTTTTGGCACTAGCAGTTTACGCACCATGCTTTTTCTTTTGAATAAATATACTTTATTACTGTTAACATTTTATTCTTTCCTTTGAACTATCAAACCATTGATCATCTCATGCTTCAATCCTATAGTTTGTCTAGTAAACCAGTGTTATTGTTCATCTGAATTTCATAGTTATGTATTTTAGAGGGGAAAAAGAATTTTTATCTATCATTGACAACAAAACAAATGTAGTTTTTTAATCTTCAATAAGTGCTCATATATTATATTAAATTAAACACTTTTTAGAACTTTTATTCATTTTTACCATTTGAATACTCTAAATAATTTCCAGAACTTTGTATTGTTGTCCAACACTAAATTAAGAAGACCCTCAAAATAAAAGCTATAAGGAAATCTACAGTTTTATTAAAATCAAAGATTTTATAGTTATTATAATTTTATATTTTATTTTAGATTTCAAGATTTTTTTATCCTTAACATTTTCTCTCCGGTAAAAAAGAAAAAAAATCACAAAAACTTTAAGAAAACATTAAAATTCAATATATGTATGGAATGACTTATAAAGAACAAAGTGAATGCCAGAGATAGCTGACAACTTGTAGATGAAATTTGTTTAACCTGTCAATTCAGGCAAAGTTTGCATTGTTGAGTTTTACTGACATATCTAATGGCAAGAGAATAAGGGAAGGCAATGAATAAATTGAAAGTTAACTGACTAGATGATGCACTGAAATTTGTACCCAGGATTCTCATAAAAATTACTGGCGGCCTGGTCTTGACACTGCGAATATGAGCATAAACATTATTTTCAGTATTACTAAGACAACCTCAAAAGATTTCACAGTCATGAGAAACTTGCAAATTCTTGTTACCTACAAAAGTAATTTTGTTATTTCCATTTTGGAATGTTTTTTCCAACTGTGCTTTTTTTTCTCATGTCTCCAAAATGATCTTTTCCCTTTCAAATGTGGATGATACTCAAGAAACCATTGACTACATTTCTTTTGTACCTAAACTTGTTCCCTCTTTGATATTTTCAAGTCAAGAAGCCCTCCACCTCCACCCCCAATATGCATTACAACATTTCAGTAGAAAGGCTGTTAGAAATTTGAAGGGAAGCAAAATTTCTGGATTGAAAAATGACTGCTTATTTATCCTGCTCTTTTTAAAAGCAGTTTAAATTCTATCCAGAGAACAGCTGAAAAATAGTTTATTTTGTAACCTCTGAGATGATATTTGCAGTATCTTGGTCCAAGACACCAGTCTATAATTACACTCTAGACAGTAAGTGAAATTCATCCTGTTTATATTTTTGAGGTCTGGTGATATAATTATAGCTGAAGTGTGGAAAAATCTTGCTTTCAGCCCAAGAATGAATTTCACCATATCTCAAATTTTCAAATCAAACTATTAATACAGATCTTTACAAAAAGATTGAAAGCAACAACTAGCATATGTCTATGAAGCTGCCTTCCTTTCTAAAATGTTAGCTATGTACATCACACACACACATGCAAAAAAATTGATTCTGTGTTAGTCTAGCTAAAACTGCTTGTAAAGCTGTTTTTCAGTATTTGCATCCTATTCCCTGAAGGGAATAAGACTGCTTTCTAAAAGATTTTCATCAGGCTCCCATACGCGTTTTTTTTAATCTTATCTCTACTGCTGCATGTTTAATAGAGCAATGAAATATCAAGCAAACCTGAAATTCTCCAAGTCCAGAAATAGAGAAGGTAATCCAAATAGTTCCTTCTTCACTTTATGATTTTTGGATCTTAACGTCTTATGCAATCTTAGTGTCTTTGTCCAATGATTATACTAGTTTTTACTACAAAATAAAAAGCAAAAAATACCGCATTTATAACATAAGGAAAAAAATTAAAACTGTTGGCGCCAAATTATCTCCAGTATAACATCAAGGACAAATACACAAGTCACATGTGTTACTCTACTTTGACTTTTATGAAAGTTCACCCCTACAAAATGTAGCAATGATTTCTAGTAAGGCAGCATCTTTTGGAATGAAAAGCCCACTGAGGATGATTCAAACTCTACTTGTAACTTAAACAAACAGAAAACAGTTTATCAGGATTTTCCGTTTCTCTGAGAAGATACTGGTTTTATTTTAGTAAAAGATTTCTATAATTATTTCTGCTTCGCTCTTATAGAAAGCCTGCTCTGCTGGAGTATGTTTCCACTATACTTCTTTCCACTCATTCCCGACAGAAAATTTTTAACTGCCTGCCTTCATGTCAGATTTGTGAGCTGCAGATCCCATATAACAACCCAAGGATGACAGGAAGGGTTTCACTTTCAGTTCCAGACAACAATAAAGTGGACATTCTAGGATGAGGATGTCAGGAAGACTGTTTTCTTAGCTCCAAATAAGACAAATGCTTCAGGTTGCTGCTTCTCGGGTTTTGTTGCATCAGCTCCTACCCATGTAGAGTTCACATTCATGAAACAGCTTGAAAAGCTGTAAAGTGTGCCCTGATACAGAACATGACCTTGATTTATTTTTAAGCTCAGAGAAATCAACCTTATTAAAGTTTGGGCCCAAGACTGAAACATTCTCCTTTATGTTGCAGTTAGTAAAATCTAACAGAGCTTTGGATAGTAGCTGGGCAAATAAGAGAAAAAAATAAAATAAAATAAAACGAATAATCATATCATCACCATAATTATGCAACAGAATCAATCTTCTGGGATGCAAATTTACAACATGAGTGCTCTGGGAACAATGGCCTCCATAAGGAGTTACTATCTCCTGTTGTAACTGAATATATTTACCACCTTAGGGTTCAATTACAGCTATCATCTGGAAACTGGAGTGATCCCTGAAGAAACTTAAAATGATAGATACTGTAGAACATTAGATCATAAAGGGACTTTGTCGGTCATTGAGACCATTCCCTTGCTAGTGCTAGAGCAGATAACCACATCATATAATCCATTGATCAAGCTCCATTTTGAAAAAAGTTACTTTTATGGGTTTGTTGTCTCCTCTTCCCTCTCCCACTCTTGCTGTGATTCATCATTCCCCTTCTCTGTACTGTAAAACCCAAATTCTCCAAAAGGAAAAGGAAATCAATTGTGTTTTGGTGTTGAATATTTCAAATACAGATTTTGAAACAAATTATTGATTTGTATAATCTTAGTTTCCTTAAGTAATTGCTTTAATTCTTTTTGTTGTTGTTAGAAAGAAAGAAAAGAAAGGAAGTGAGGGAAATAAAGAGGAAAAATAGTTCTGTTTAGTTCTGTTTTCTGTGTCTTACTGTTATCATTTTCAAGCATTGCATTCATGTCTCTTTCGATGTCTTCCTCAGAGCTTTGTGGTTTTATTTACTAATTTTTTGTTTACTAATTTTCCATGAGACTGATATTTTTGAGAACATATTTATCTTTGAGCCATTAATAATTAGCACTGTAAAGTACACAAAGTGGATTAAAATTAAAATTGAAGGAATAAAATTATATCATACACAGAGCATCAGTCAGCCTCTGATTCAACTGACCTCATACATCACAGAAGTATCAAATTGTTCCGTCCATGGTGTAAGATTATTTTAACAACTCCTTGACTAGTAAAATTAGGTTAGGCTCTGAAGCTCAGGTTCTCTCCAACTTCTAGCTACATGTCCAACAGTCACTCCTATTGTGAGCATGTCTCATCTGGACTCGTTGCTTCTTTGTTTTAGGTAGAAAATTTTCAGGTACATAAAAATACTATACTACAGCCTGTGGAAATGTGGGTTTCCATTTTCGTGTAAACTGCTGAGATTTTAAAATGTAATCCTTTCTGTCATTAAGATAAAATGGTAAACAGGTAACCCGTTCTACCGAACATACATAATGTCTTCTGTAGTTAGCATCTGTCACATAGTTCTATCCATGATTTTTATGTGCACATATTATAGGATTCTAACAAAACTGAAGAAAAAAAAAATTATTTCTTATATCTTTATTTTAATGGATGACAAGTGGTATCATACACATGTAGCACTCAGATGAATGAGTTATTTTGAATCCTGCTACACACACATTTCTATTGATGCTTCATGGATTCTCTATGTAGAGACTTAAGCACCTTTCCCACTGTGATGGATATCACCTCAAAAAAGAAAAGGACAAATAGCATAACCATGGACCTCAATATCTTCTAAATGTGCAAGACCTGTTGTCTGGAATTAGACTTCTTTCAAATAACCTATCAGTACTGCAAAAGAAAAATAAAGACATAAGATTTTCAGCCATATGCTGTAGTGCAACAGTTTATGCAACAGTTCAGGAAATGGGGAGATATAGATTAAAAGGTATATAAATTAAAATAATGGTACAAGCTACCATAAAAATAATTTGTCAGGAAAGCAGAAGGATTCTTATTGTTATGATACATCATAGTCAAAATATGAGGCCAAATGTAGATTGCTGGGTTCAATACAGAGGTTATTTAATAGGCTGTAACAATGTGTTCATGCTTGTTCTTAATACTAATGAGTCTAAGCCACTCGTTTTATGCCTCTGCTCAGGTAAGAAGGTCATCTGAGTGATTAAGTTACCCTACATATTGATTTGTTTTTTCCAAGTATGGTAGAGTAAAACATGAGTATGGTGCTGAGTTACATGCTGCACCTTTTGCTCTAGGGCACTGCAGCATGCTATGAACTTCACCCTAGTGGAAAAATAACCCATAAATTAATCATAATTGAAAGAAGAACCTCAGAGAAACACTTTTTTGTGTATACTTTAATAAGTCAGCAAAGTAGATTTGAAATTAATTAGATTGTCAATGCCAATTGACCCCAGAAACAAATGGAGTAACATGAAATAAAAAATAAATAAAGAAAGAAAGAAAGAAAGAAAGAAAGAAAGGAAGAAAGGAAGAAAGAAAGAAAGAAAGGAAGAAAGGAAGAAAGAAAGAAAGAAAGGAAGAAAGGAAGAAAGAAAGAAAGAAAGGAAGAAAGGAAGAAAGAAAGAAAGAAAGGAAGAAAGGAAGAAAGAAAGAAAGAAAGGAAGAAAGGAAGAAAGAAAGAAAGAAAGGAAGAAAGGAAGAAAGAAAGAAAGAAAGGAAGAAAGGAAGAAAGAAAGAAAGAAAGGAAGAAAGGAAGAAAGAAAGAAAGAAAGGAAGAAAGGAAGAAAGAAAGAAAGAAAGGAAGAAAGGAAGAAAGAAAGAAAGAAAGGAAGAAAGGAAGAAAGAAAGAAAGAAAGGAAGAAAGGAAGAAAGAAAGAAAGAAAGGAAGAAAGGAAGAAAGAAAGAAAGAAAGAGAAAATGCTGTGAGACAGGTTGAAGTCTGAATAAGACCGTGCACTAAGACAGAAGAAAAGAATCCACTGTATGTGCATGTGCTGGAGTACAGTACAAATGAAAAATGAAAAAAAGTTACTAATCTGTGACATTTTTAAGCTGGGCTGAAAAGCTGAAAAAAAATAATAAAGAGTATAAGTCTGAGTATAAAGTGCGTGTAAATAAAGAAATCTCAATGCAATCAAGAAAGTTACTGCCCTGGTTTGAGGTGGAACCTAATAAAATAGTTGCACTTATATATGTAATTTTTGTTTAAACAATCTTTGTTAAATAATGCCACATTTTGGTATTGTTATTTAGTTTATACAGAGTTTGTAAATTTTGAAGGAAAGATCAAGATATTTCCCCTTAGATTGTGTTAAAGACTAACTGTGAGAGCATCTACTTGTCCACAGGCCATATGATACCTAAAGACTGATGTCCATACTGCCCAAGGCTAGAATCCATTTGACTGTGCAGGCTGTCTCCATATTCTGTAAGCGTTACAAAGTTCTCTTCCCAACTCATTGTGGTGTCCATCTGATCTTAAGACCCAATTTTTACTGTACAATTGCTTCCAATAATGTCATGAGTAATGAATAGCAAGCTGTCACTTGATAGAATGGGGGACACTACTATTTTATAACAAGAACAAGACCTCCACAGATGGACATGAAAGATTATGGAGAGTTAGGAGAGCCTAATGTTTCTGACTAAGTCATAGAGCCTACCAAGAATGTTCCCTAGAGAGAACTTCCAAAATTATGTTCCCTAGAGAGAACACCAAAATAAAGACTTGTCCAAATGTGAGCTAGGTGATTTGCTCTGATTAGGAAGCATGGAAGTAATCTGATGTATGAATTAGTAACAAAGAAGCCTGATGGCTGAATTACTTGATGAAATGGCCAGAATCTTCCACTCAGCTGAGAAGTAGAGTTCCATTATTTCACAAAGGGAATGGAAGGGAAAGGAAGGAAGGAAGGGAAGGGCAGGGAAGGGCAGGGAAGGGCAGGGAAGGGAAGGGAAGGGACGGGAAGGGAAGGGAAGGGAAGTTGTAATTACTATTAAGTTTTAGCAAAATAGAGGACAAAGTTATTCTTCACAGAAAGATACCCATTAATACATATTAAACAAAACCCACGTTTTCACAATCTGGCAGACAATTCAGTGGCTGATGCACTAGTTTTCCTGTGCTTTGAATCCAAGGCAGCACTAAGTGTAATTCTATCAAGGGCTTGCTGAGTTTAGGAATCTAGTTTTATAGCATACAGACTGGATTATCCAAACTCTCACTAGGGCTGTCAGGACTTCAGGCCATATTACTATACTCTTGTCTGACCAATAATCATATTCTTTTTTTTTCTTTCTTTAGCAAACAGATGGGTTTGGTGTCTGACTGTGTCCTAAAATAGTTTCTAACTTTGCAATAATTCTTCAGTCTCTTCACACTCAAATGCATTTCATTCTAGCCCTTTGCTCTCTATTTCAGCACATATTCAACGTTTCCCTAATGATAAGCTTGCAACTCACTCCTTTTTGTATTTCTATTAATTTTGTTTTGCTTGGGTACATATAGTCTGAAAACTCCTAAATGAATATAGCCCTATAAACTGAAAGGAGAAAAAATGTCAGCTAGAGATTATGTTCCTGTGTGGAATGAAAAGGAAACCTGTAATAAACTTGCTATGGAAGCAGAGAGTCTGATGTTCAGTCATGAGCCCCTGAACTATATTGCCCCATATAAAAACATGAGATAGCAACAAAAGAGAAGCACTTTAGCCATCTTGATAGTCAATGAATGTGCTAACTGCTTTTGTGGAATTGCAGTGTTCTTCAATGTGTTACCTTTATCACATTGAGACCTGCATAAAAATGAAATGTCATACTCCAATACACTTCTAGTCAGTCATACAGTTTATTTTCTTGTCCCCTGATAGAGTTCACAAATTTAATAACTGTCCTTTATCCTTGTCTCAATTCTTTTTCAGCTTTCTATTCAGCTTTCCTTCTCTCCTGACTTGCCGGAAATACTTCATCTTCCTACAACAATCATAATAGAAAGAAAGAAAGAAAAAGGATGATATCAACTGCCATTTAGAGGGGTATGAGGGATAATTAGACCACTTCAATGGTCAGAGGAAAAGATATATTCATTGATATTCTGCCACATACTTTAATCTGTTTAGACGTTTGATGCCTAAATTAATTGGAGAGTTCAATCTGAAAAGTTTATTAAGATTCTTATTAACTGTGTTTCATTTATCCTTAATCAAAAATAATAGGGTTATTTAGAAGAAAATGCTGATAACATAAAAATTATTTTTCATCTGATTAAAATGTCTAATGACGAATTTTTCCTTTTTTGTTTTGGTTTGTGTGACTGTGATTAAGAATGACTCTGTAGGTCTCCAAATGATCTCTAAATGACAACTATATCATTAATATTTGTATCTACTTCTTCCATAATGTTTACAAAAGAGAATGAACTGAACTCTCATTTAATCTGAATTGAAAAAGCTAAAAAAACCCCGATTTCTAGAAACACCTGTTACTATGTCAGATATGTGCTTCTGTGAAGATACATGCAACCACTAAGAGCAAAGCCCTGATCCATTAGAGAGCCAACATAAAAAGAGGGATATCATCATATTCTAAAGTTATTCAGAATTAACCCATTTCCATGACAGATTTCACAAATGGTATGGAACAATTATTTTGAAGAAAGACAAAAAGAAACCTGCAGTATCCTGATGCTGAAGAAAGGTGGATTTCTAGTCAAGGTGATCCAAGTAGTTTTCAGAAGACTTGTCTTTGTTTCATACCTTTGTTAGAAGTTTTCTGTTGCAAGTGTTTTTTAAAGTCCTCTGTGCTTCTTTCCTCTTCATGTAAAATGTTTTCTTTCTCAAAGCATCATTTTTCATCAGCATGGAACTGGTGGAATTCATCCTGACTGTGCAAACTTCCAGTCCATGAAAGTGCCAACATGTCTTGCTGAAATAATAACATTTAGCTGAGGGAGGAAGTAAATTAGAGGAAGCAGGACTTCTGGCATTTCCACTGCTAGCAAACATGCTATCACTTTCCCTTATAATTACTTCAGGTTGTACATTGTTGACATTTACTATAATAAACAGAACAGCAATAAAAAGCAAATATTGTGAAATGTACAAAATCTAAAATAAATAAGATATCACAATATTTACTCAAAATTCATTTCTTGAAATATTTTCAGTGTAAAAGGTACATATAATTTTCATATTAGGTTAGCGATCTATTATTCTTATTAATCAAAGGAAAAACAACATGAATATTGCTACATTCATTTATTTTCTTCTAGTTTATAATTTGATGTGGGACATCAGTTAAAATGCTCCGCTAGACCGTAGAGACTTCTTGACCAGGACGGTATAGCACAATAGTAAAAAGAAAAGTGCCCTTAGAATGTACTGAATAGGGTAGCTACAGTCAATTTCATAAATATGTTTTCTTGCATAAGAACTTTTTTGAGTTAGAAAGACATTTACCTCTTAAAGCTTTGGACCCAGATGTACACACATTTTGAT
>VZTM01015395.1:19337-31054 GCA_013400555.1 Jacana jacana | reverse complement strand
CTTCTGGCATCTCAAATGGGGATTTAAAAGCATCTATGTTGGCTGTTTAAATAAGGCCTTAAGCAACACGAACAACTTTAAACGGTGTGATCAATATAGTTCAGAATTACCTAAAGATCTTACATATCTCACTTCTAGATCTCCTGGATCATTTTTCAGTATAAATTGATCGATAACATTTCCATCAGGGGAAAAAAATAATGAGTGCGGCAACAGTACTAGCCCAGAATGAACTACGTGTTTTTAGATAAAAAAACCTCAAAATAATTTTTGGCAACCAAGTTAACTCATTTTCTTGTAATTTTTTTCAGAAACATCATCCTGCATTTAGAAAAGAAATGCAGTGAAAGGTCTCTCAAATTCTTCATACCTAAGAAAGAATTTCAATTTCTGATTTAATGCCAAATTAACTTCAGCACTAACTGTGCAACTGGGAACAGTGCCTTCTTCTCCAGCAGAGTTGCTAAGTAACCACAGTGTTTTCTGCTCAAGACGGGTCAGGGGTAAGGGTTAGTAAAATGCTTAAGGAGCTTAAACATTATCAAAGGAAAAAAATATTTACTATACAAGGTAATGGTAATCCAGTATAGAAGCGAGGTTAATTGCAGTTGGGAAAAATCTTCCCCACAATATTCTGAATTTTTTTATTTTACACATGCAATTGCATCTTCCAAAGAAACAGCACAATAGCATTCAAGATTTTTGTCAATAGACTGAAAAAATCTGTTCTGGCAAACTTCTCTACATCAGCACTGAGATGGCCTAGATACCCTGACGGCTCCTCTTTACAAGCTTTTGTTTCCATGACAAGACCTCATCACAACAGCGGATACAGCATTTAAGAAAACTGATAGGGAAAACAGAAGGTTACACTGCTTTTCTATTGCTATTTTTTCCTCAAAGATCATCCTTGTCTCCAGGTATAACACTCTGCCTTTTTTCCAATATGAAAATCATTTTCCTGTAAGAACCATGCAGATCAGGTACATTAGGGTGTATCTGTGGTATGTCACACGCTGATACTTTATACACACTTCATTGATATGTTACTCATCTGATAAGTTAACACGTGGAGCAATGTAACAGCTGGTTTTGATATTTCTAGTATCCCCAAACTCCCCTGCATACTTTCTTTCTTTCCTCTATCATCTGCTTTTCCTTTCAGCCACACCACGTGCACGCTGCAGCACGTTGGAAGGGACGTTGTGTTATTTTTTCTGAGAGCTTCAGGTTCTCTGGTGGTTATCTCACTTCTATGAAACTTAATCTTTTAAAAATGTTCAAAAGATAATAGTCTGTCTTTAGACAGCTAGTTAAAATTGTTCACTCAGCCAAAAAGCATGCACTTACTGAAGTGACAGCCAGACACTGAGATATGAAGTATTGCCAGTGATTTACAAGTAAGTTGCCTGCCTCTGCAGAACTTCTGTAAAACCTTTAGCTTGCCTTTTTTCTTTTTCTTTTTTTTTTGGTGGCATGAAGAGCATTACAGCAAGTCCCAATTAAGACATTAAGAAATACTAAATGTGGGAATGAAAGTTTTGATGTGGTACAAGACTAGCAGACCATACAATGCAGTAATTTTTGGCACCCTCTTAATCTGTTGCTATGGCAAATTTCTCCTGGTGATGGGCACCCTTGAATCCAGGGGTAAATCTGTACTTACTTACATGACTTTCTCAAAGTTTCTTGATCAGTACAGCCTTCCTCCGAGGCCATGATCTCACAGTTAACTAACACAATCTAATTAACATGTATCTTCTTGCAGTGAGGTATTTTGATCCTCTCCAGAGGAAGCAGTCTTAGAAAATCCTCAGTGCACCAGTACTTCTTGTAACAAATTTTAATAATGACCTTAAACTATCTTTTCCTTTATACCTTTTAATAATATAAATGAAAGCACAAATGTTTGAGAAAGCTATGGAAACACTGAACAGAAGCTCAGAAGTTGCCAAAATACATATATATAAATTCCTCCTCTTGCCAATACTTTCCATTATAATGAATATGGAAGGCATAAATAAAAACAATGAAGAAGCATAGTCTTGGAAAGAGAAGGGACACTAGGCTCCCCATATCTAGGCAGTTTCTGAGTCTCTGAATTGCATCCTGGAAGTGTAGCTCTGTCACCATTAACTACACAGGGAACCCCTGACAGGAACCTCCTAATTGAGAAACCTAACTTTGGCATCCAATGTTGTGCATGTGTGTGGGCTCGGGTTGCGACAGGACCAGCAGCCACATGACAGATGAATTACTCATGCAGGCTTCGAGAGGCAAATGGCCAGTAACCAAAAGGATACAGAAAACCCTCTTCAGTGCCAGAATCCAGCAGAGCAGAGCCACAAGAGATTCCCATGGCGGGTCAGTACTGTAAGACAGCCCATGCAGAAGGTCCAGAGCAGCATTATCAACAGCAGACATGCTGAATGTGGTCTTGTTTGGGTACCTTAACTTCAGCTACTTCTGCTGAACCTCTTTTACCTCCGGGAATGTTGCCTCCCTACTGGTCTTTGACTACTTATGTGATCCTAGCGGCTGCTCTGTAGTGGGGAGGGACTGAATAAGCCCTTGGATAAAGTTGGCAACCAAGTCCACTCCTTCTGAAGTGCTTTCAAAAAGTACAATAAGTACATCTGCTTTAACTGGTATGAAAATTATCAACCTGGGATACAAAACAAACATTCCTAGCCCTTGCAGCTTTAAAAAAAATATGTATTTACCCTAAACTCTGCATTTAGAATTGACCCATTTGTGCCAGCAGGAGATAAAGCCTCTTAGGAGTTTATTTAGGATGACTTTGCTGGCTAAGAGACAATGAGAAGCATAATAAGAATGAATACTAGAAAGGAAGACATGTACTAGTAGGAGAATAAATTCCCTTTCCAAGCACCAACAGTAACGAAACCCCCAAATGATCTGTAAAAACCAATCAGGTTCTGCACCAGCGCATGATGAGTCAGCTAGAGCTGACTGTCCTGTAACACCTCTGTATGGAAAAGCCTTCCCTTGCCTCTTGAAATCAGTCAGTCAGAAGCTCTGTGTTCTTAGTGAATTCATCTGCAGCAAATCAAGGAAACCCAAACAACTAGCCATGATTTAGACTGATTGAGGATGATGGTGGTTTTCTCTCTTGAAGAGGAAAGAGAACACTCAAACGCTATCCAGATGAAGATGCAAGAGCAATGCAGTGTGAAAAACTATGCATGATGTACTTTAAATGCCAAGAGCCAGTGCAATCAGTCACATGAAATAACACATCAAAACTTCTAATGAGCGAACAGGAGGAAACTAACCCCAACTGAAATTCATTACAAAGCTGCTAGAGGTCACCCCCTAAATTTACAAGTCATACGTTAGACTGTGGCACACCAGTGCCGATCTTGCACCACCACCGCTGAGATGCCTGAGCTCACTCAGAGCAGATGTCTCCAGCAGTTCACACAAACTTGAGCTGTGACCAGAGATAAACAGTGTCTGTCAGCAGCTGGCCTATAGCTTTTCACCAGAGAAGACTCTCCACCAGTTTTAAGACCTGCTTGCCACAGTGGAGCTTCCTGGAGCAAGGGAAATGACCCTCTCTTCCGAAGTGGAGATAACAGAGACAGACTTCTCTTCACCAGCCAAACCTTGTGGTTTCAAATTCAAGTTTCTGAATATTATACATCATTGCTTTACAATTAACATCTGTCCTCCTGACAAAAAAAAAATATCTCACATTGTTCACCCATTGCCTTCATGTGCACAGAACTGCACATGAAGAGTTAAGAAACAAAAGGTGAATGCTTTCTGTCACCTTACTTGTGCAGATCTGTCACAGATCTGCCTTCCACCCTAAGCAGCCAACCCAGAAAGAACACACACTGTCCCACCAACAGCAATGATGCTTCCAAAAATTTCCACATTCTTTGTTTCATCCAGCGCTTTTCAGGTTGGTAGCTGAGTCTCTATATTATTTACTTTTACAACAGGAGCTCCTGACAATTCTGCTTGCATGGTTTTTTTGCAGAATGCATTTACTACTTCTTTTCCACAACTTAACAAACATATTGAGGGCACTGAAGTGTAAAACCCCCATTATCTAATAGTGAAGCATTTCCTTCCCTTGCATACAGTTCACGGCATAACAACTTTCAGATTATAAATTTTATAATATAAAATGATGCCTGAAGCAGCTTGCTTTTGCAAGTTAAAAAAAAAATAATTAAAAATTGCTCCTTTGCAGGCAAACATTCAATAAAAAATGTCTCTTCTCAAGAAAGAATCATAGAAACGCAAGGTTGGAAAGGACCTACAAGATCATCTAGCCCAACCGTTCTCCTGTCACCAATACTACCCACTAAGCTACTAAATCACATCTCGTAGCGCCTTGCCCAGATGGTTCTTGAACACCACCAGGGCCGGTGACTCCACCACCTCCCTGGGCAGGCCATTCCAGTGCCTGACCACTCTTGGGGAGAAAAAGTTTTTCCAGACATCTTGTCTAAATCTCCCCTGGTGCAACTTGTGGCCATTCCCTCAAGTCAGTCTAAAGACCGATCTCTTTGCAATGGATCCACTTTCAAGAATATCATTGAGAAAAAAATTATTTTGTTTTGCTCACAGAGGAACAGAAATAACTTTAGCTTTACTGGAAATAGGAGAAAGTAAATGTTATTGCTCATTTCAGGATATAGGAGGACAGGTTTATTAGAATGCTTTATTTTTAGAAACATGATTTTTTTTCCAGTTCGATACAGGATATTTCAGGAGTGCAATATAATATTAAACTCAGAGAAGGTGCAAACACTTGTATTCAGTGGATTCCTTATAGAGTCACCAGCTACTGCTTCTTTGTGCAGCTAACTTTTTTTTTTTTTATGGTTAATGAGATTTCATTTCCTACATAGTAGTTTTCAAGTGATTAAGAAAACCAAAACATAAAAGAACTCAAGACAGTATCTACCCCATCCTTTATCTACTGATGATCTGTTCAAAGTTTGTTAGCTGGCTAGAGGGTTTGCATATAAAAACTTAATTAATTTTACTGGAAAGTAGCAAAGGGACAAATAATTGATCATAAGGAACACTGGGCTCAGAGCACCTCACCTACTGCACTTTCTAATATACTTCTCTTAGTCAATAGAGCTGTTTCCAGTTTTCCTTCCTGTGTAACGTTTACTTAATAACTTGCAGTGAAGATACAGAAATATCCTAGGGCATATCTGAATATAAGGTTATGTTTAGAGGCATACATCTGCCTGTAATTAGATGTGTATTTGGCATTTAATTAGATGTGTATTATGTAATAAATGGAATGGGCGTGAACTAGTAAATCGTGGAAGAAAATGGGCATGGACTGGTAAATAAAGGAGTGAAAAAAGCTACCAACATTATATATAGTTGAGTAAAGAGAAGTATAGTCTACTGCATATAAACAGGGATTAAATTCTTACCTTTGTTATTGTATACATCTAGATAGTTTGGTGCTGAAAAAATTGTGATTAGTGAAGGGAAGCCTGTTGTTTGGCTTTTCCTGTACATACGATACCTAAAAGGGAAAAGAAGATACTCATTATTGCCCAGTGTTGTATGCGTATTTGTCACTGACCAAACATTGTGCAAAACCCCCTATAGATTACTTCACTGGCGGTTAACAAATGCCAAGACAGAAAAACATGCATATGTCCCTTTTAAAGACAATAGGAAAAGAAGTATTTCCTGCAGGCTTATTCATTATATCCGTTTGGGACGGCCAGGAATCAACACCACACTCAAAAGCTGTGCCTGCATCTGAAAATTCATGTGCCAGAGGTGGGTTTTGTTATGAATTCCCTCGGTGCCCATGCCTGGAGCCAAGGGACCTCCATGCATGTGCACCCCAGGACTTTCCCCAGACTCTCCCTCCATGGGACTGCGGGTAAAGGCAAGCACCAGCGGGTGCCTTGGAGATGCGCGGTACTGCCTTTGTTCTCCATGACCCTCCAGCTGCCCACCCTCTCTGGACATACAAGCAATGGCAAGGCCAGGGGGAAGCAAAGTACAAGAAGGGGAGGGGAAACAGGGGATCAAATATTTTTGGTGCCGTGTCGAATCTCATGCAGTCAATTTATGGTTTATTAACACCTGCATGTTTTCATTACCTAACCTTGATGCCTTATGAAAAATAACAAGCTTATTGGACCGACTTAAAATCACAAGCATTAAACCTGCAAGTAATTGGAAGGAAACCAACCAAATAGTACTTTTGTCTTACTAAGACACAAATAACACCAAATACTGCTTTACAGTCTTCAGCTACAAGAAACTGAAGAATTTGGCAAACATCCACAAGAGCTGCACTGAAACCATTGTATAGTTTCAATGAGATCCCTCTACAAAATTTTATTTTTCACCCTTTATTGGAAAGCAATACAATAAAAATGAAATTTCATTACCTTTGGGTATTTCGTGCCAGTTATTTTTGGCAGAGTAATAACTTGCTTTTAATTGCATTGAGGTTTTCAAGTATGTGATAATTCAAACATTCAGAATAGCTTTTTATATGCATTGTGAATATCGACCTCAGTCTTACAATCTTGCTACTTTATCTTCTATTACTATTCAGGTTGGGTAGAGTTTCTACCTCCAAATAAACACATTAATAATTTATGCAAGATATGCAAAGCTATTTATTCAGATACCAATCCTTCATTAAAATCTCACAAGTATGGTTTATTTCAATGAATATATAATTTTTACATTGCAATCTTTACAATTGCAATAGTTTCACAAGGGAACTGTCAACACCACCCAGTGCTTGATCCTGACTGTTTCTGCACCGTCCAGACAGTTCTGCACAGTGTCTTGACAAACTCCTTAATTTCATTACTCCTGCACAAGATCATTTTTGGCTATTGAGTTCCACAAGTTTATTTTCTTGATAAAGTGTCAAACCAGTAGGGCCCAGAAGTTTTGGGTAGGTATGAAAGCTCTGGCAGTCATGAGTCACATCACTTCCCAGGTATCACTGCAATCAGCATCTGAGAAGTCTCAAGAAAATTTGCAAAACTTCTTTTGCTGAGCTGAATTTGTTTTCCTTCCCAAGTTTGACATCAAAATCACTTTGTTCATTTTATGTCACTTAAAAAAACTAAGGCTAAGTAAGAGAGACACATGAGCAATCATCACATCCTATAACCCTGTAACAATCATGTAAGAGACATTCTAACGTGCCAGTATATGTTTTCATAGCATCAATAAAAAGTGAGAGCTGTTGCAACTAAGTTTTCCAATTCATTCTCAGTTTTTCTTTCTTTGCTCTGTTTGACAATGGTAAGCCATTACTCATTATTAGCACCCCCTCTCCACACATACTTACCCAGCATCCTGGGCTTCATGAGCTCGGAGTATAGATAACAAGTTATTGTGCTGTAGGAATTCACATACAGCAGGGTAACTGTTGGACAAAAATAACAGCACCTGTTATGGCATTATCAGAAGCACCACATAATCTTTTCACCCATCATGCGCGAAAGCAGCCCCTGTTCTGCAGGCAGATTTCACTAGAGACAACACTAGCAGCAGCACCTTTTTTAACCCCACCCTGTAAGTGTGTAGAGAGGAACACTGGAAAATTTGCAATTCCTCACATTACACCAATAACTGTTGCTTGAAACAGAAGATGTCCTCGCCCAGGAACTACAGTATGTACAGTACAGTATGCAACTGCTTTATCATATTTTTCATTGCACATGGATAGTGTCCCTTTCAAGGAGAACAGAGGAGTCCTTTCCTACAGCCTCAGCCCTGCAAAAAAAAACATTCTTGCTGTTTAAGACTCTGAACACATAGGGAAATCACATACAAGAAAAACAAAACAGCATAACCTGAATGCAGTTTTGAAGGCACAAGTGTGAAATACTAAGTTTTCAGAGAAAAGCTATTTAAAATTATACCTAAATGTTAACAAAACTTAAATTGACTTAAATTTGTTACTTTTGAAAATAAGTTTTGGGTTGTTGTGTTTGTTTTTTTTTTATAGTGACTGTTCTCTTCTTGCTTTTAAACCAGTGATGACTCCATGTCTGTATTGAAGGATAACAAGTTCAATGGCCATCTACCACTTCAAGACAGGAAGCAAACTCTCTCTTCTCCTGTCATTAGTAATTTAATACAGAACCCAAGAAAGCCAAAACTTCCTGACTTTCTCTGCCAAAAGCCAACTGTAGCAAGAGCAAAACAGAACAAAGAATGTGCATGGAAGAGGGTGAGGGAGAAGTGGCATTGGAATAAAGATGACTTCACAGATTTGGGAAAACCTTACCAGACCCCTTAAAAATATCTAAGGGTTTGGAAGGAACCTTTATTCAGTCAGCATCTAGAGTTCTTCCCTTTTCTCCTCTCTGGCCCAGTCCTATACTGGCATTATCCAGATTTATTCCCCACCTTTGAAACTAAACAACAGTCCAGCTGACTGCTTTCTATTTCGTGACCTTTCAGAAGGGTGGGAAGCAGGCACGCCTGCAAGGTAGCAGGTGGCCTCATCCACATCCCTGCAGCCCAGTGACCCTACATCTGAAAGGCACTTCTGAATTTAACGTTGCTCACTGGCAAGGATGCAGCATGTATTGGCTCCCTTCTTACTAGCAGCTCAAATGAGTTGCATTTAAAACAACCAACCTAGGAAGAAACCAGGTGTTACCACCTTCTGTCAGTATCTGAACGTACTTCCAGTACGGCAGGTTTCCTGCACATGAACAGCAAGACAAGCTGGTCAGGCACAGGAGTTTGAGCTGTTACTCACTGGTGCCCCTCTGCCCAACCAGCTCCAAGTACACTGATGTCGTAGAAAGGCACGCTGGCATGGGTGGAGAGTTGGGCTGCCTTCTGATTGCAGCCTGTCTCACAGCAATGTCTGACCTAGGACCAGGACCTGGACACAGATTTTTCCCGGATTTGAGACCCAGGCTGTGACACGTAGATGATACAACTCCCTCCACTCATTGCTGGACAAGCTGGACGGCAACAATCAAAACTGTTGCTCCAAAAAAAAAATAGTATCAAAACTGATGGCAAAAGGTGTAAACCTCACATTGCAGCTCTGAAATGTCACCTGATGGCTGGAGAAAAAGCAAATTAGACCCTGCATTGACATCCATTCACCGTGCTCATTTTCCACTATTGATTCAATTCTCCCATAGTTCAAATAATAGAACAGCCAGAAAGTTTGAAAGAAGGAAATACAAAGTGCTGGGAAGACACTAAGGCATCTCCATGACCACTTCTGAGCTGGTTCTGCAGCACCATCGGCTCACAGTGCTCCTGTAAATAACCCAAACTTGCAGAGTCTCTGGATCAATTAACTCACATCCAGGTGTTACGTTACCAGACTGCATGCATCATCAAAGACCCTGGCATGTGCAGACTGGTTTGCAGTACCCTAGGGGCAAGATATAGTCATACCGTAACACTGTTATGCAAAATACTTAAATAAAAGCTGTTCCTAAACATACCGAACAAACTAAAAAATAAAATAAAATAAAATATCAACAAAACATTAGACAAAAGACCTGCTGTTCCCAGCCATGATTTCATAGACCACCTTCAGAGCCCACCTGCAATCACTTAACAGCTCTGTCAATTTCTAACTTCATGCATGAAAGATGAAAATTCACCAAAAAACACAAAAAAAAAAAAAAAGAAAAAGAAAAAGGTAAACTCTAATGCCTCATCTTCTTTTAGTTTATCCAAGAGACACCCTACTGCTTCTTTCCAACCTTCCCGGATATTTTGAAGCTGAAACGTCATTTGCAGCTAGAAGCTAAAACCCCAGTAGAATGGTACATTGCTGGCTTTGGACTTCACCCATCGACCATATATTCTCAGTCACAGATTTGGTGTTTGGAATTGTCTAAAAAGATTGTCATTACAAAATAATTTCCATTCCTAAATTACGTAGGGTATCGTTTTGGCAACTGCAATGATCTCAAATGCTGACAGGCTGCCATTCAAACCACGGGCAAATGAGAACTAATTTGCATACGTTTCTTTTCATAATTAATTGTGACTAAATGTAGACTTATGGTACATTTTGTTTAGAAATTTTTACATTAACTTCTGAAAACCAGGATCTATAATGAAAAATCTGATAGACAGTTGATTATGTTCATTATCAGAGCAGCTGCTCAAAATGTCTAGCCTATTACTTTTTTTTTTCCCATAGCACTCTTTTCATCCAGAGTTAAGTACTGCTGTTAAAGAAGATATAATGAAGTGGTAAAAAATGCTCCTAAATAGACATGATAGGTTGTTCTTTCCATTTCAAAGTACAAAAGTAGGGTGTTTTTTTTTTATTCCCTAATTATCTTTGTCTTCATAAATCTGTGGAAAATAGACTTCTACTGGCAGAATTAATTCAGCTGGTTCTACAGGACTCACACCTAGAAAGGCAGATGCCACATAGTGCTCCATGTAAATAAATAAAAAAATCTGGCTGCCATCTTTTCTTCTAAGTGAATAGCATGGTATCTGTAATGTGCAAGCACTCCTGTTACCCAGACCGCTACAACCCACGAGCAGCCAACATGTTTTATTTTGAAAAAGGCAAAGCAACTTGCAGGCATTTTTCCTTCAGCTACTTGTTGAATCGGGGGCTGAAGGAAGTCAGGTTTTCACTGCACGAAGCTATTACAAACGCTGCACCAGTTGTGACAATAAATATAGGCCTTTAATTTCCAGCACTTCTTTAACATCAGTTTGCTCCTGCCCAAATGCAGTTTCATATTAACCAATATTCCTCAATACAAAAATACATGCCCTCCAGGTAAACAGCAGGAAGCCCTGCAAAGTACCAGCAAAACAGAGATTATGGCAAAAGTTATCAGAAACAAGCTTTTACAAAAAAGACTTCTGCTTGGAAGTTTTTTTCTAACCTGCCTAATGAAAATTATCAACTTGTAATCAAATTCCCTAATAGTTTTTCTGATTGCTACCCTTCCAGAAACACTCTCCTCCTTGCCCTGCTTTGCAGAGCCCAGACTGTAACTCAGATGAGCCAGAAATAAAGCAGTTGGCCAAGAGGGAAAACAAACAAACAGAACCCCCCCACGCAACAGGCTTTTCCAGAAGGGCCCAGCCTCCTGCCTGCGCTTCATGTGTCATGCTGAATCATGGAAGAGCGGTGACTCACGGAGAAAACAAAATACCCCACCACTAAACCAGAGAGACGTTATTCTCCATGGAGTATGTGACTGTGATATTCCCTATTTCTGAGTCTTTTTTTCATTAAAATGCCTCATGCCTGGTTTACTAGTTCTGATCTTTTGCATGATCACTGATTACTTTGTGCAGTTTTGGAAGAGCAGCAATATTTTGCTAAACTGAACCAAAATGGCAGATGTTTTCAAGTTGCTCTTCCACCAATAACTAGAAAAACTGGATGGATTTAATCTAATTTTTTCTCCACATCCTTCATCGTACCCTTAAAGCAGAGGCATAAACATTTCTTTAAAAAGAGGACATTCAAATTTAGCGCAACAGCTTCTCTAAGATTACATGCACACATAGAAGCAGGTTTTCAGCAAAGCCCACTGGCCTCACATTTTAGCCTCCAAAGGCAAATGCTTTTGCTGCTCTGCTGTCCTAGGCAGCCCCCAGCACACCTCCTTCCACCTGCTTTTTCTTGCCCTGCGTTGTGCTGTCTGCAGAGCTGCTCTGAGCAGTAGATCAGGGAACTGCATGGGATTAGAACAAATAAA
>VZTM01015395.1:0-19316 GCA_013400555.1 Jacana jacana | reverse complement strand
ACACGTCTTTTTTTGCAGAGTAATTTTTTTACAGAATTGGATGTGTTCCCAGGTCTGGTGGAACACACAAGCATTCTACCAGTACAGCTGGGCAGATAATGTGAGGGCAGCAAAAGCTTCTGGCCTGGGAGAACGTAGAGTGGAAAAGTGGGCAACAGAATCCATTTAAAATGCTGCTACTGCAAAAAAACCAAACCATTGTTCATACAACTCTGCTTCACATTCTGAGGTGAAACATGCTGCAGTCTTCAAAAGCTTTTAGCAGACATTTCTGTAGTCCTTGCATACTCACAGACTTAATATGCCTGTAAAGTAAAACCACTTAAATGATGTGCTGGCAGGGCCAAAATTATTATTCTACCCCAGGAACATCTGTAAGGCTAAATCATTTCACTGCTATCCAAGGCTGGCAAATGAAATTCTTAGAGGAGTCAGCAATGCCAGTCACTCTTGCCACTGCTAGCCATTTCTGCCTTTGGTTTTTTTATTGCTTTTGAAAAATACAACAATGCTGTCAACAGCCAACTAGCTTTATAATGTTCAACATTCCTTAAGAACTTTGTCCAGTTCCTTAAGAACTCCTCCACTGACTCTGGAGTCCTCAACATAGAAAGGAAATGGATCTGTTGGAACAGGTCCAGCGGAGGGCCACAAAGATGATCAGAGGGATGGAGCTCCTCTCCTATGAAGACTGGCTGAGGGAGCTGGGCTTGTTCAGCCTGGAGAAGAGAAGGCTCCCAGGAGACCTTATAGAAGCCTTCCAGTATCTAAAGGGAGCCTACAAGAGAGCTGGAGAGGGACTCTTTGTCAGGAAGTGTAATGACAGGACTTTAAATTGGAAGAGGGGAGATTTAGATTGGATACTAGAAAGAAATAATTTTGTGTGAGGGTGGTGAGGGAACAGGTTGCCCAAGGAAGTTGTGGATGTCCCATTCCTGGAACTGTTGAAGGTTAGGCTGGATGGGGCTTGGAGCAACCTGCTTTAGTGGGAGGTGTCCCTGCCCATAGCAGGAAGGTTGGAACTTGATGATCTTTAAGGTCCCTTCTAACTCTAACCATTCTATGATTCTATGGTAACTTGCATTAAACTCACCAAGAAAACCCAAGAGGCTGGAGCATCACGCCCACAGAAAAGTGCTGAGCAACTTTTCTCTAAGTGCTCTACTTTTGAGGCCATCCATTAACTTCGGCCAGGCTCATGCCACTCTCATGCTCTTGTTAGCCAGTAATTAACCAAGTCAATATGCATAGATGATCCCAAAAAGTGAGTGTTAAGCTTGCACATATGCTTACCCTTGATAGGAAGCCCTTGATACACTTTACGAAGGGTAAGACACTGCTGATTAAATCAGTGGTGCAACCAAACTGCCAATGTTCTTTACCAGAGCTTTGACACAAAGGAAATTGGGCATGGATCCAATTGCGAATTTTTACAGTTCAGACCATGCATGTGCATAGTAACTTTGACCGAATGTGATAAAATGTTTTAATTCTTCATCCATCTGGTAAATCTTATGGAATGATGACATTCTCCATCCTTGTGTGGCTTAGAAAGTAGTTTTCCCCATGCCTCAACAATTGCCTAAACCCACTTAGTGGCTGTCTCGCCGTAAGTTAATACTATTTTCTTAGAGAAAACAAGTTCAGTTGACTTTCTACAAGCTTTTTTTCAACCCATTCTCAAGATAAGTAGCAGTATATCTTGCCAAGTCAGATACATGTCTTATAGAAATACCTGAGAGTGACTGTACCACTCGTCCAGGAAATAAGTGCAGTGCGTTATTGGCAAGATCAGCACAACCAGCTAAGTACAAATAAATATTCAATACATAAATTCAAGGCAAACCTAAATATCTGGTAAACAAAGAGGGAAAACTGCTTTACCATCTGGATCAGCTGAAAAACTGGGGGGGGGCGTGAGGGGGGAAGAAGGGGAGAATATCACTCAGGACAAATTAATTCTCTCTTGTTCATAGCATTTCCTGAATATGACATTAGGACATGGCTTTGGTAAGGATGAAAGAAAAGCTTCACTCAACCCATAATTAAAAACCAATTTACACTACCAGCATTCCATTAATTATTTGCACTTGCACATTTTCATGGAATTGCATCAAACATGATGACCAGGACTGCAAAGGTCATACAACCTTAAATTTCAGAAAAGAGAAATGAAATGTCATCACTATCTCTCTTTGTTCACTTTAAGATACAGAGACTTTTATAAGTTTCCAAGAATTACTTTGATTCCAGTTACTTTTCACTGGGACATTGTGCTTTTGCTATTTCCAAGGATCCATAAATTTTGACAATCCACACTGGAAATGCTGCAGGACGCAAAAGGCATGCATAAAGCGTTGATTCTTAGCACCCTTGAAAATTAAGTTGACTACTATTTACATCTCTAAATGACAGGTTAGCCCTGTAGTTTCAAGATCTAATATTTTACAGTGGTAGCACAACAGTTTCAAGAACTTACACAAAAGGAAATTTCTTTAATACAAACTTTAATAGACCGTAGGTGAGCGATCACCTATGAAATGCAGAGAGAAGCTTGTCAGACTACTGTAAGATACAGCCTTTATACTCTCTCATGTGCATTTGCCTCATATCCATGGTTCCATGTTTCACAAATGAGCTTTGGCTGAATGGAGAAGATTCCATGTACTACTGAGCTGGAAAGTCCTGTTAATGTGTTGCATGTGCACAGTCATATTACTATTATTTTCTTCATAGCATTTTGTTATAGGACATAACTCGAAATCAGAGAAAAGTCACTTGAAACTTGCCATTATAAGGAACAGGTCTGATAAAACGGGAGTTATTTATTACCGTTATTTCCTGCAATTGATTAAGAGATTTTCATCATCTAGAAAACATTTCCCTGGCTTATGTGTGCGCCTGAAATCTTCCTGACCTTCCTTTAAATGCCCACTGCTATCTTTTAACTTTCCTTTCTGGAAATGACTGAAGAAACTAAGAAGTTTTATTCACTGAAAAATAAACAAAGTCCATTCTATCAGCAGACATTCCTGAAGAAGAACTTCATAATTCAGTCCTTCCTTTACAAGCCAAGCTACCTGTTTAGGGAAATTCACTTCTTCTCTCAGGAAGTAACTAGAAAAGGCAAGCAAAATCAGATATTGAACAATGGATACTTTTTTTTTTTTTTCCAGAGACTATCATTAGGTAAGCAATTAGTGACCTTTCAGAGCAAGTAGGCACTTCTTTTAACACTTGCCTTTATATAAGCTCAGATAACGTGACTCCAAGTTAGTCATCTGCTCGTGTCATTAAGCAGTTACACGTCCCTAGCGCATGACCTGACAATTAGGCATTTTCCAAAGATTTCCTCTTTTCCTGAAATATGCACTTTTCTGCATATGAGTCAGGACACAAACTAGGTGTAATATATTTTCAGGAGGAAACAGATACGTATTTTAGGGAAATGTTATGGTAATTGTAAGAAGCAGCTCAGGAAAAGAACCCCTAAAATCTAAAAGTTGCTCCAGTATAGCCCTGCATCTAAGCACACGGCACGTTTGCAAGGTTTTTCATTTTTGTAAGAGAAGCTCGTGAGGAGAAACTGCTATTACTCAGTTTGCAGTGAGCAGTGCCTGGGAGTCCCAGGCGTGCTCCAGCCTTTGGTGCTGCTGAGAAGAGGGAAGAATGATTTTAGCCCTCAGAATCATAAGCCCATTTCTGCACAGATCAATTGTTTGCAACAGCTTGACACCTTCTCTCATAATGAGACCAAACACATCTATTGAGCACCTTCCAGACATTATCGATCTGAAGGTGGCCGTGTGACTTGCCCACAAAAGGTGCACACCACTAGCCTGGGCTGCAGGGCAAACCACTTTGTGCTGATCAGCCCAGCCCCATATGGCAGCAATTATGGCTCAAAGAAAGGACCAGGAAAAGTAATTTCTAAAAGTCAAACTGTCTGTTTCCTACCTTCTAACATTACTAACAAGGAGGTTGATTCTAGCGATTCTGTCTCCTGGCTACTGGTAGAAGCCATTGATTTGCTTTTGATGTGTTACTAAACAACCATGGGTCAGCTACGTTCAAGGTGAGATTTTTCTAAAGGAGCTAGGTTCCTCTCACTTCTGCTGAACTCGTTGGGAAAACAGACTTGCGTGCCACTAGCACAGCCTGAAGTAGAACTGCTCCCTTCACAAGGTTCAGCAACCTCTTAACATTTCAATAGCGTCTGCACATTTCTCCTGAACAGTAATTTTTTAATTAAGATTTCACTGAATGAATTGCTTGTTTTGCCATCTAACCTTCTTCCCTTAGTTTATTTCACTGCTGCAACACTCACACATACCTCCCCCACATCCCCCCCTCAAAATCCCCACACTGTCAGAGAAAGGTACAATGTAATCACCACCACTTGTTCCCGAAGTAGTACAGTCCCTTTGTATGATGAAGGGAGAATGGAAGCACCGCTTGAGGGGTTCTCCATCATCAGTTCAAGCACACCTAACAGAGTGTCTTCTTCCTGGTGTGCCCAGGACTTAGTCAAGAGACCAAGAAGCCTACCACTAGGAAGAGGTTTTGTTGTTTGCCTTGGTCTCCCTGTGCATTGCCAAACAGGGGACAATGGGACAGCCCCCAAGCACCCAACGAAATCCATTCCTTTAATGTGCAGGAGAGTCTTCTGACTCTTTATACAGAGAGAGACAACCCCACAGCCCAGGCTTAAAGGACAATTTCCATTAAGCTGAAAAGAAACAGAGAAGAAAGTTTCCCTTAAATAGTCACAAACTAATCTACAGATTTGCTTTGTATATCCTTCTATCCTGCTTACTATTACTTACATTTATATTTTACTAACAAATATCAATAGAATGAAATAATGTCAAAGATGAATAAGAACTTCGTGTCTTTACATTTAAGTCCATACATATCTCTGTAAGAACATTGTTACAAGCACTAATTTCAGCTCTTAGCAAGACCCATTTAACAATGCTGTTCAAAACCCGAATTTCTTGGGAAGAACTATTCCCAAACATAAACAAAAGTTGATAACTGTGAGAAAAAAAAACATGTGTGTGGGAAATCTCAATTTTTACTTACCCCGCTGAGCAACAGGTACTGAGTTTTCCAGTGATGGCATCTTTAATTCAAAATTAAGTTCTGATTTTCAAAACAGAAATGTAGTTCCTACCCCTTTCTAAAACCAACACACTCATTCCCAAACTTACAAGAATAGATCTAAGCAAAACACACAGGCTTTGGAGAGTAAAATTATGACATCTTAGGGTTTCCCAGTTGTGGGTGAAACCAAGATTCAAATAAACCAAACATACATTTACCTGAAAACAAGGCTAACCTGGAAAAAAAAGGACCAATTATTTAAGTAGTGCCATGAACTTCAAGAAAATGCAAGCACTTCAAAACCAGAACAAGTTCATGTACTGAAACCCATTCAAAGTAGGAGTATTCACCTGTAGAAGTACGAGCACCCCCTGACTGTGTTGTGAGTAAAGTGTTCCTGAGTCTTCTCGTTTCCAAAGTCCTCCAACGGGTCTGACCACAGGATGTCACACATAGGTCCATATGCAGGTGGTTCCTTGAATCGATCTAACTAAGAAAAACAGGAGACAAAGAAATACTAACTTCTTTCAACTATGTATCACAGAAATGCTGAAGAAAAGTTACTATTTTTCCTTCCATGGGTTGGCAAACAAAGACCCAAAGCAATCTATTTTTCAGCTTTAAAGCAATGGATTTTGAATAACAGTAAAATACTCCTTGCTAGCACTGATGAAGAAAAGGAACAGATATAATTGAAAATTAGGAGATATAGTGGATTCCTATTCTACATAAAATTTTGTGTGCGTTGTTTTTCCCCTTTTCTGCTGTTTTATGCAAGCATCTCACTGGACAAGAGAGAAGATGCTATTTCTGTATTTCACGATTTTTTCGAACATCATGGCATTTGATTTATGCGAGTGTCCCATTTTTATTTAAATGCATTTTCACAAAAAATTGCATTTAAGTACCAAGACAACACCTCTGCATTACAGCATCTTGCCATTACATTCTTCTTGTTCTCATAACCTTAACCATAATTAAGCAGCTAAAAGCTCCTCTTTCTGCATTACTATTGGTATTTAAAAAATCAGGCTATATAGAATTATAATGCAAATAAGACAAAGCACAGGAAAATAGGAAAATGGTAAAAATCAGTATTCTTCTGCAAGAACTCTTTTATGTAAAAACACCCTTTATAAAGATGGGAGTATGAATCAGGCTCACAGTCCAAAACATTCTCTACTCTGACCTGAAAGATCAAGTTATGTTTTAGTAGTCTACTTAATGTACCTTTCCCCCCCCAAAAAAAAAATTCAAAGAGTGAGAATTGAGGTTCTGTATTTTCAACACTCATTTAAAGTATCAGTATGAGACCTCACAATTTTACCTTTGCATCCTCATCATGAAATATTCATAGCGTACTTATACTCTAATTTATTTCAGTCTTTTACCAATTAATGCTTTTGTAACTATAATTCATTTAAATCAAACAACAACTCATAACTATGCAGAACCAGTTCTTGCTGATTGTCAAAGATGAATAAACTGCTAGTGGTGGTGGTAGAAAAGTTAAGATGTTAATGACACTAATGTAGAATCTGAGAGCTAAACAATTTTACTCTGCCATTACATTGTTGCAAAGCCAGCTAATTTTTAGGCAGAGAAGATTTTTGCTTAATGAGATAGTGAACCTTTGCTTCAGAAACAAAACTTTGCATTCAGTAATTTTTAGAAGTACAATTAATATCTTAATCTAATTGCAAGCAAGAAACAAGACAGTTTTTTCTACTGCAAACACTCAGAATAAATGGTTTAAATAACTCCTTTTAGAAATATCAAGAGAAGTCTTTTACAAAACACCTAAAAAAGAATTAATCCTTCATAACCTACAACAACACAGGATTACATGAAAAAAGTGTTTGACATTGGTCTCTGAACTCTTATGAGATTTATAAGAAACTTCTCAGAACACAGGAGTACCTCACAAACATCAACTTACTAAACCTTGCTTCAACAATTCACTAGGCACTCAAGTGCAATACTATTAAAAATGTGGCAGGACCTATTGAGAATGGAAGTCTTGACTTTTTTTAAAATAATGATTTTAGTTTGACTATATTAATTGCAATCATACTATACTTTTTTATTATACGTTTTAAGTATTCTGAATGTTTTCTAGAGCAATATTTATCTCTTCTCCAAGAAAGCGCAGAATGCCTAACCAGGCACAAAGAATCATCAGATCTGTGCTTACATTCTGCACATACATAATACTTACAAGAAATTAATTCTATGTATTCATTCCCTCCTAAATATTAACTAGTACATCGAATTTTTTAGAACACAAAGGTGATAAATCCTTGTTTTACTGGATGCTGGCGACTTCCTCACCTCAATCGCAGCAATTGCTTTTATGTTCTATTGAAAAGGACCTTTAAAAGGTGATGTCAACATGAATGCATGAATGTCAAAATCACATACAGGTATCTTACAGAAATTAATGACAGCGAGAAAGGATTCAAGTTTTAGTTGCTGGCGATTAACTATTCACTTGTAAGGCCTGAATGCTATTCAGACTTACTTTTCTGATGTCATCTAAGGTGTTGATCTCTGGAGACAAGCCACCATGTACACACAGGAATTGTTGGTTCATCAGAGCAGCCAAGGGAAGGCAGTCAAAGGCATCCATGCAGGCATCATATACGCGTTCTGAATATTTGATTTTACCTTTTAAAGATCAAGATGGTATCAGAGAGTGCCATCAATATTTAAGAAGAAAAAAGAAATTAGGACGCTACTTAATATGTCCATCTTGCTCTCTCTGCCCTTTCTTGCACTGAAGACCGTACCAAAGCTTGCCTTATGCAAAAAGTTATTTAGGATTGGAAAAATTCTTGACATTCTGAGGTGAAGCTAATAAAAGTTCTGCCAAGTTTATTGCATTTTTCTAAAAACCTGTAAACAAAAGATTTAACATATCATTCATCTGCTATGAAATCTATACAGTAGGCTTTAAGAAGCGTGCTGAACGGCAATCACCTACTACATTCTCGCTCAGTATACTCTCTGTGAAGTGATCAGAACTTTAGCCTAGTCCCTCATAATTAATTATCTACAGAAATGCCACTATGAAATGAACAAGGTGGTACAATGAAGCTGAAATGTTAATTCACCAATACACATATTAAACTCGGTAAACCATGACGCCTTTGAGCCAATTAACATTTCCTTTATCCCCGATGCTAAAAAGGGAACCCAGACCTATGGCAATAGCTTCAGCTGACAGTGCCACGGGAAAAAAAAAAAAAAAGCTTCATTGTGCAGGTGAAGGTCTACATCTAATGAGCTTTTATGTGTCACTGTATTCTTTCTTGCAATGCAGAAAGGAAGTCTTATAAAAAGAGCATACCAAAAAGCTTAAGCCTACTCTTACAGGTCTAATGTGAAAATGCTATACTTAAAAAGGAAAAAAGAAAAAAAGAAAAGAGAAAAAAAAAACCAACAAAAACCCAAACCACAAACAATAAAAATTCCTTGCATTTTTCTCCTGCTGCAGATGAGAGGTGGTGAGATGCCACCTCCTCCACTAATGAAATGGGACCTGTCGCAGAGGTGCCAGAGCTGGTGTGTCCCAGGTTCTGGCTGCCAGGCTGCTGCATGGAGCTGCAAAACCCATCAGGCACCACAGGTATACTGAGAGCATCTGGGACCAGATGGCCCTGCAGCAGCCCCAGGCTTCTTCCCAGGCCAGGTTAGCAAGCTGAAGTGGTTTGATTCCTGTGGCAGCACCCCTGGATTTGTACACACGGTTGGTCACTACTCGCCATGAGGGTTCTAAACCCTTCCATCCTCTACCACTGAGACACCCTCTCCAGCATCTGCAAGACAACTACCCTGTCTGGGAACAGCGATTACCATTTAAAATTACCAATAGTTAACATGGCAAGTACATTTTAAATTACTGATGGTAAACAAATACCTAATAATCACAAAATAACAAATCAAGTTTTTTCAACTTGAGTTAAGAGGAGAAAGGTTATAAGGTAGACTTACATTCTTGCTTAAATGTGAAATACTCTGTTAAATGTCTACATTCATGATTCCCACGAAGTAAAAACAGTGTTTTGGGGTAAAGGATTTTCAAGGCCCACAAGTACAGCACACACTGCAAATCAGAAACAAGAAAGAAAAATAGAATTCATAATTAATGATGTAATTCAACTGCAATGTTCCCCGCCATCATAAAAAAAACCAAACCACCACCACCAACAACAAAACAGCAGAAGAAAAAGTATGCTCTGGGAAGCATTTATTTTCAACGCGTTAACTTCACTCTTCGAACATTACATGCAAACATTTCTCTGTGCTTCAACCTAGAAATTAGAATAAGCATATTGTCATAAGCTTTTACTCTTCTATTAGATGGTATTTCCCTGTTCAGCTGTGCACTGCCTTCAGGGGCCCCAGCTATCATCACGTAATTACTGTTCATCTCTGAAATGAAGTGCCCGTTCTCTCAACCTGGCAAGTTAGGCAGAACCCCACCATGGAAACAATTTACAGATCTGCATTTCTTGGCTCAAGGAAAAATTGCCCTAAAACAATTTAACCCACAATTCAGGAAATACCTCTGCTTCCAGCATTACAGTTTTTATATAAACGCTTGTTCATTTTTCACTTAACATTGTTCTGTACAAACAATTGAGAAAAACAACCCACAAAGCTATTGCATTAAATTAAGTCACTATGAAACTTTGATAAAGCCTTTTATCTTTCCAGAAAATTTCTATTTAAGATGACATTTCTTCTAGACATGTTTTTAAAAATCAAAAAAGAGACTTACAGGTCTACTCAGACCTCTTAAAAATACCCAATTAAAAGAGTTGTTTTGAAACAAAGAAACCTGACACAGCAATGATGCCAAAGCATTACAAGACTCTTCATAAATGACTGAACTTGCAAACTTCACGGAAAATTTATCCTTTGTGTAGGATGATCCTTGCTTATGTACCTGGCTGCCAAACTCATAGCTCAAAGGAAGCTGATGGAAATAAGACCCCACTCATCCCTTGGGATGAGCTCACTATCTGCAAGAACACTGTGCAGACCACAGCGGTGTTTCAGAAAACATGAGCAGAAAACGGTCTGAACGATTTCTCCTCCAACTCTTCCTGTCTTAAATATCCATGAACTGCAGAACTGTTGATAAAAAATAAAATGTGTCAAAACCTCCACGCTTTCATTTGCAACCACCTCCTAACACGCCCCTTCATTCTGTTGACAACAATTATCCACTTTATTAACTTTAATAATCAATAGATTGGAAATTCAGAATGTACTCCTAACCAGCTTCTGCTTACAGCAAAGTCAGCATCTTTGTCAATGTAATACCTCTAAATCCGTGCAGTATGAATTCGCTTCCACAATACAGAATGTCTCGATAAACAGAGTAATTATGTTAATCGTGTCTCAACATTTTGATTTCTGTTTCCTCACTTGCTACATAGTACTCAGTCCTCATCTTAAGAAAAAAAAAAAAAAAGGATGCAACATTTTAAGTTTTGTGCTAAACCTCACCCTACCTATAGATAACTGCATAGCAGAAGGGATTTTATACTACTTTTCCGTGTCTTGAATTTATGACATGTAAACATCTGGATGCTCTGCCAGCACTCCCGAATTTCTGCTCTTCTACTCAGAGGGTCTAGAGCCAGGTAAAAAGAACAGAAAGTACAGGCAGCATCCTCCAGGACTTGGAAAATTCATTCTCCCCTTGGAATGACGTGGAAGACCTCCCAGCTCACGTCACCTCCTCTGCCTCCCAGGTCACTGCAGGAAGCAAGAATAGACTTCAGAATGCCAGGTAGATCACGCTGACATAATCCAGTGTGAAATTATCTGCTGTGGCCCAGAACAATCACAGGTGGTGTGCTTGGGGAAGGTTTGCTGGCATTTGCACACAGAGATTTGGTTTTCAAGACTGAAATCCTTCAATGGAGGAGGAAGCCTGGAGTTCTTGTCACAAGCACAATTCCTCATCTCTTCCAATGATGACTGTCATTTTTCCAACAATTTCCAGAACCTTCCACTTCTCTGAACTTAATGGCTAAAAAATTTGATGTAAAAGTTGTGAGACAAGAAGTTCAAAGTGATACCTCCATCCATGCAAAGCTGCAACTTTTAAATTTGTGTTGAAGTTACCCTAGAGCTTCTAATCCTGCCAAAGCACCTTATAATATAGAAAAGCACAATGATTTGTGCTTAAACAAAGTGCTTTATTAAAGAGAAAAAAAAAAGTGGTTTGCGTTTTCCTTATAACTAAAGTTTTTCTTTTTCATAAAGCCTTGGCAAGATTGAAAGATTGAAATGAGCACTACGTTCTTCAAATATCATCCTGATTTGGGAAGCAGGAAAAATAGGACTGGAAACTTTAACTTTTTGGCATTTGGGATACTTGCTTAGAGGTAGATCTCTTTACATTTGCTTATCACAGATCTATTTATTTTTCTTTCTTTGATGCTTTCTTTGAAGCACTCATGAGAACCAGGCTGAGAAGATAAGAGAATCAATGCAGTCCAGGAAGTTCTGTGTTTCCCTGCCACTATTCAAGTAACGCAAGTCCACCATTCACATTTTGTATTGTTTCCAGTTGTACCATATTGAAGACTTATTTTGTTTAGATAGTAATTTAATTTTCTCCTTTTTCTTATCAGAAGCGCAGTGATGTAATATCATAACAGCAAACACGATCGAATTAGCCTTTTTTTTCCATGCAAGCTAAACAACAAATATGAGGGTGACAATTTTCCATGGCTTTTCAACTTACGCACCAAATAAATGTCCAAACAACGTATCATAAGCAAACACTGTGTTGTTTCTTTTTTTTTTTTTTTTAACTATGTTTACGTATCATAATTATTGCTGAAGTCAAAAGAGTTATAGTAGCCTGCCCCTGTTGAAAAAAACTGTTCTTACAGTCTTCAATTAATCTTCAATTATCTGGCAAAATTTTAAAATTTCTTCCCCCCCTTCTTTTTTTATCAAGAATATATAATGCATCAGCTCTGCTATGACTCTGTATAAAATGTACAGAAGTGCCCTTGCAATCTGGACATTCTCTAAGGTATTTTGGCTTGTCTTATTTCATACTATCAAAATAAATAACAAAAGGTTAGATTTCTTAAATGTCAGTCCTCAAGCTTCACCCCTGCTTACTTGCTTAGTATCTTTCATCTGTTGAAATAGCAGATATGTTAAGTTTATAACGAAGAGGTAATATGCCCACCTCCCAGCTCTTACAGTCAAGCTGTTTTCCTGCTGAGGCTCTGGCAGCCTCACCATCAGGGAAGAAAAGGTCTCTGCAATTAAGTGCTGTTTAAGCCAAAGGCACGTATTTTCAAAATGGACTCAGGATTTAACTCCACTGCCACATGCTGAATTCGAGCCTCCGCACAATTTGACATTTCAGCTCCTTCTGAAAAGGAAAACCAAAAGCCCCAGACCTCTTGCAGGCATCTCAAGTACGGGCTTGAAACACAGAACATTGAAAAATCATTACTGGCACCACTAGATTGCAACCACAGCAACACCTGTAATGCAGCACCCTTGCTTCTAGGGGCTTGTGTCAAGCTCATTCAGCTGTTAGCTCTTGGCTTTGTATGGGCAGCAAAGGATGAACTCTTTCTCCAAACACCTGATGCCATCAGGCACTCCCCCAGCAGATGAAATTACATGGGAATGAATACAAGGTAATTCATACTCAAAAGGATAATTTGAGCCACCACTGCTACGGTCTCTAGTGATGCTCTGAACTGTGCAACAGTATATCGGTCCTTCACTCTGTAACTAACACGCGTTTCACCTAAATAGACACATTGCATTACTTTAACTGCACTGAAATAGTTATACCATTACGGTACCTAGTACAGGTACAGCTTTCTAAAATGAAGTAACTATCCCAATGGAAACTTGTACCCTTTTACAAACATGAGAGCATTCACACTACTGGTTTACTACACGTTCATTTCAGAGACAAATAAAGATACATTGCATCTGTAATCAAAACATGCACAAGAGAGGCAAGCTCATGTAATTTCTGAACTACCATCCCTTGAGCACAGGGAAAGAAAGCTCTGAACACTACTGAAAATAAAGAAAAAAATATATATTGTCTTCACTACAACCTGGACCCCCTCGACTTTCAGGACAGAAAGTATGATCTGGACTTCAGTAGGGCCTTTGATACAGTCTCCCACAGTATCCTACTGGAGAAACTGGTTGTCCATGGCTTGGATGGGAGTACTGTACCCTGGGTTAAAAGCTGGCTGGAGGGCTGGGCCCAGAGAGTGGTGGTGAATGGAGTTAAATCCAGTTGGTGGCTGGTCATGAGTGGTGTCCCCCAGGGTTCGGTATTGGGGCTGGTTCTCTTCAACATCTTTANAAAAAAAAAAAAAGAAGAAGACATGGGAGTGCTGGAGCAGGTCCAGAGAAGAGCAATGAAGCTGATGAGGGGTCTGGAGAACAAGTCTTTTGAGGAGAGGCTGAGGGAGCTGGGGTTGTTCAGCTTGGAGAAGAGAAGGCTGAGGGGAGACCTTACTGTTCTCTACAACTACCTGAAAGGAGACTAGAGAGGCAGGGCTTGGTCTCTTCTCCCAAGTCACAGGTGATAGGACAAGAGGAAATGGCCTCAAGTTGCACCAGGGGAGGTTCATATTGGATAACAGGAAAAAATTTTACACTGAATGGGTTATCAAGCACTGGAATGTTCTGGCCAGGGAAGTGGCTGAGGCATCCATGAAGTTATTCAAAAGACGGGTTGACATAGTGCTTAGTGACATGGTTTAGTGATACAGAGTTGTTTTTTGTCAAAGTTGGGTCAATGGTTGGACAATTCTATGATTCTTTCTCTTCTCTTAATGCTCTGCTGCAGAACAGGGACAATAAGATTGCATCAGCTTCACATCAATCAGATCTTCAGTGACAACTTACAGTCTCTGCCACGGCTTTTTTTCTAGTGTTCTATTCTCTTATGTGTTTTTTGTGTTTCTAAAACCATTGGTTATGTATGTACAGGTTGCATATTTAAAAATTGAAAAGGCTACTGCTGTGGAAATAGACTTCTCGTGGAGTAACAGTGAAACCATTCCTCGTGGTCAGGGTATCAGCTGTTCCTGAACAAAAAAATGTTGTTCAAGAATCTCATTCTGATCATTCAACTTCTGTTGGTTTTTTTTTTTTTTTTTAAAGATCTGATGAATATTCCCAAGCAGCTTTGAGATCTTATTTTGACATCTGCTTGGTACTTTAGCACCTTTAGGCTTCAATTACTTCAAGACTTTCCTCTAGCTAGTCTGCCAGTTGATTTTATTAAAAGTGATTACCTGCCAGATGTTGCTACTTGCCTTATACTCTTTTCTAGTGTTTAGACCACATTACTCCTAGTTCAGTCCCTGGAAGGACCTCAAAATGTCTAACTAAAAAGCAACCAGAAACCTCTTTTTTCTTAAATGTAGCTCTAATTCTTATAGCTAGTACTTTCTAAACAGGTATCCAAGTGGTGGCTCCTAATTTTCCTAGTTGGACCTTGTGTCTTGGACCCAGATGTTTTCTGCAGAGATAGGTCCCACAGAATGATGGAAAACAACTGGGGGAATGGTGCAAGCGACCTCCCATCTCATCTCCCTGCAGCCGAAAGGAGTTTTTGGCATCTTGGGGATTCTCTCTGGGAAGAGATGGCAAAGGACGAGGCAAGCTGCCAGGACGGCCCCAACACAAATATTCCAGTCTGGGAATCTAATGTATATAAAAATAATCTGAATTTGCTGAATTACTGAATATTCATAGCTCTAAGGAGGACTGCCTAGCAAAGATTAGGTCTTACAAGATGCAAATTCTTGCTCCAGAGAAACCTATTTACTACTATTACATAGAAGAAAAGGGCAAGGAAATTTTGGATAATTAATGTATTAGGATTTTCTTTGCTCCAAGAGAAAGGAAAAAACCAATTAACTTCACTGGTGAACTATTCCTGACCAGGCAAAACTACTTTAAATCAAACTGCTTATTGGGAAACATTAACGCCCTAGAGCAATGGAGGAAACTGAAAGGTGTATATTCTTCCAATAAGTGCATGGAGACTTGGAGAGATGACAAACAGAGCTTCACCAGCATTCACTTCACCCACAGTTTACTAACACAAATTTACTTCTTAATTCTTTTCTTGGGAGAGACCAGTTTATAATTTCTAACAGTTCATTGAGTTCAGAAGCATCTCAAGCACCAGATGCTTTTTTAATCGATGAAAGGCCCAATGGTCAAATTCCAGACTCACTCCGAACACCTCACTTAGTTGCTGCTAGAAATACCACAAAGCCATTTTTTCCTTTTGGAATTTTGGTCTTTGCATTTGGAAATGAAGATGTCCAACTATTTTAAACCTTAAAACGCAACTCTGATTTTGTTAATTTTGAACGTTAGTTTAATTCTTCTGCTCTGTCAAAAATGATTAGTATGGACCTTGTGGTATTCAATTGACATTTAAGCCTGTATGTTTTTATGTGGGATTGAGCAAGAAAATAATTCCAACAGTTCATTTACATAAAATTATTAATGCATTATAGTCGATATTTACTTTGATTGTAAGTTTTCCAAGACTGTGATGAAAAGTGGTCTATATGTATACTCCCCCCCTACAACCCATGGCATTTATGGCTGCCTTTCCAAAGAGAGCTTTCAGACTCAGGTAGAAATTAGTCATTCTTCCTTACAACCCATTCCTGCAGAACCAATTATGCTCTAACTATTCTTTAGATTTAAAAATAGCCCTCTGTTTTGATCATTTGGGTTTCTTTTCTCCGTGACCATAAAACTTGTTTGGAAGTGAGAACTGAGGGGGTTCTACTCTGAAGTCAAAACCCTGGAACAGTGCACAAGGACAACAGGGAAACGTTATCTGTTACGGAGCTGAGGAAACAAGTGCACCGTATCAGATATTGCAACTTGCCGAAATTTGTTATTCTCAGTGAAGAAATACTCAGCCTCTGCCAAACAGTCAAATGGAAAAGAAAGTGCAGCTCCAGGATAAAGATGTGGTCTGTGCCAAGAAATCTCATCTTAGCCTTTCTACAATTTTAACGTTTTTTGATTTACTTGTTATTTCTTTGTTAGTCTTTCTTCCTGAAACACCCTGCTAAGAACTAATTTTACATACACAGAAGACCCCATCTTCAAACACTGGAGCTAACTGTGGTAAAAGCAGAGCACTCATGTGAAGCGATCCCTGAGATCAAGGGCTCCATGGGGCAAGTACTGTCATTTCTGCTGAGTGCCTTACAATACAAATACTTTTCTCTTTTTCCTCTCTGCATTATCAAATGCTTTCCACCTACCTTGTGCAATTTCTTCCTCTGTTCTTAATGATAATAGCTTACATTATGTAGTACCTTTCATCCAGAAGAATCCCAAATGCTTTGCAGCCCACAGACAAGGATTATCTCGCCCACTACCAGAACTCAGCTAGGTCTAGGCTCAATGGTGTCACTTTTACGTTAGATATCACACAGCAACTGAAGGGATTTTGTTGGGTTTTTTTTTAAAGCTTACATTACTCGTGATTAGTGCCTTGGACCAGCTACTTAATTCTTCTGGAAAGACCCCAAAACTGCAGTAGTCTCATGTCTATACATAGCAGAAAGGGGAACCAAGCGACTGATGGAACGTTAATCACCCGGTGCCTGACATAGTAGAACTATGCGTTGAGATCAGACTAGGACTGTTTACCACCACAAGTTTTCCAACACAAAGTATTGGCAAGAGCTGGTGCCTGCTGCATGTAATCGGTGCCCCCTCTCCACCAAAGAAACACCCTCCCACCCCCCACCCCCAACATGCCAAGTTGCATTCTTCACCATTTTCCTTTTATGAGCATTGTTACTACTTACTGTGCTGAGTTCATGCCTGAATGCATAGCTCAACATTTAAATACACTTATGAAACAGAAAACTGCCTTGCCTTTCAAAGGCATTCTTTATTCAAGGCGACAGGTAGGGAGAATCAGTTACGTGACCAAAAAAGTAGTGATTCGAGAACCTTACATGCAAAACCAAGTAATATACGCAACAGCTCAGATATTTCCTTGGTGCTGGCAGAAGCCAGTACTGCTCACAGCAGCAGAAGTAATGTTGCAGAATGGAAAAATCAAATTCAAAATACGTATGTGCATGTTGCTAAATGAGGAATTTTAAGGGGCTTAATCCCCACCCTTAAGTTATTTTGCTTTGTGTTATACAGCTTGCTAGAGTCTTTAATTGGCAATAGCCCTGGAGTAGGTTTTGGTGAACTGTCAGAGGAGCACTTGAAAGCTGAAGGAAATTCAATTGTTCTATTTGTTACATTGAAAACACAAATAGAAATCAAGACAAAACTCTCCTCTCTGTATCTCCAGATACAGCTTGGCTTGGTCAAAGTCTACAGGAGATAAGAATGAGCTTATCACAACTGAAATATGGCAGTTCAAGACTGAGCTGCACAATAGTTTAAGCCTCTGGAGTCAACCCCCATGCTCCCAGCCTTCCTCAAGTGATCCAGCATGGCAGTCCATAGCAATGATTTAGCTCACAGCTCGCCATGGATCAGAGAAGGGAGGAAGTAAGTACATGTTGCTGAAAAAAAATTGTAATCAAAGCGCTGACTTCGGTAGGAGACTAAATCCTGACAATATTGATTTTTGGCAGCTGGGTGAAAAAAACTTGCAATTCTTCAGCTTTTAGAGAATTTGCACTTGGAACTACTTCTATTTGTAAAATGTGCCAAAAGATTCTGTTAACATTTTAAATTAAATTCTAAAATGAACTAATAAAGCAAAAGTAGTTTTACTGATTCTTATTTTTAAGAAACTTGTCTTCATACTATAAATACAACAAAACTGGCAAAATAATGCACTGATACATTTTCAAACATATTATAAATAACTCAGCTGCTTGGGATTACAGATTTTTGTATCAATATGACAACTGTACTAAGATGTGGTTTGTAGAAGTGTATGTATTCTAGCATGGTGCCATCTTACCTACAGACAGACACACCACTATGCATCATAGGTCCTACATTGTTTCTGGTAGATAAAGGGCATTCTCCCCTGATAAAGAGTTAAAATCTGAACTTTTCACAGAAAGGAGTCAAGCTGTAGCTCAAAAGCTGCTACAAGGGTTTCTGACTGGCCACTCAGTGACTAGATCCAACTATGACCCAGATCAACAGATCCAGATTCGTTTTTATTTGATAATTGTGCACCTCATATGTCAGTTTGCAAAACCAAGCAGAAACACAGAACTGAAGAAAAAATCCACTCTCTTTGAGCATGAGAACAAGGGCTTCATGCTTGGTATTTAATTTGGTTCTAGTCCAAGGTGGGCAAGTTGGACAGGACACTGTTTCCTTCATAAACCAGCTAAAGATGCTATCATTTAGTATCCACATTCTACAACCTGATAGGAGTCTGCGCCAAGTCTCAGCATTGCCAACAGGGCACATGTGAAATACTTCTCTCTGGAGAAGTGCTGCATCAAAAGCCAGACACCATGCACTCCTGCATGCCATACCTAAACAGAACTCGTTCATTCTCTCCAGCACAGCATGTTATCTGCTGACTTTTTTGCCCCATTTACCCCCTATCTAGTCTTTCCATTTTCATAAAATTTTGCATCCAGGAGACTCAGATCATATAAACCTAAATGTAAAATAAATTGAGGTTTTTTTATTTAGTTTTTTCTGTTAAGTCTCTCTTCTAATAGCTCATGTCCATTCATCTGAGTTAGCATGTGCAAACTGCAGAACAGCCTTCTATGCTATATTTGTATGGCCACTAGTTAGCACTGAGGTCCATTCTCTGTCAGCTTTCCAGCACAGACATAGTGGGATTTGGCTGAGTACCAAGCAAATCTTATGAAAACCCCAACAGCAACATTAACATGAACTTCTTTTGCTCGCAAGTGGTACCTGCAAAGAGTGTCAGTATTCCTGAACTGGTTAAATTATGATGCTAAATACACACAACAGGCTGCAAGCAGTTTTGCAGCCAAAATTAGAAATAATGAACTTACTTCAATGCTGAAATACCCTCTGTCCACGTAGTCTCCCAGGAAGAGATACCGCGTGTTGGCAGGGGAACCTCCCACCTCAAACAGTTTCATCAAGTCAAAGAACTGACCATGGATGTCTCCACAAACTAGAAGACAGAAAACAAACAAAAAAGAGAGAAATAATCACTATTC
>VZTM01015392.1:0-17391 GCA_013400555.1 Jacana jacana | reverse complement strand
TGTTAGCAATGGTTTCAGGAAACACAAGAACTATGCCTTGGAATTCTTCCAATAATGCTAGTTTTCCCTGAACAAAATGGTACCAGGGACCATAACGAGTTTTGGTGGCTGAATCTGAGCCTCAGTACTGTTCAGTTTACTAAAATAGATATAATCAAAGAAATGAGCCTTTTGAAACCAGGACATGGCTTTTATTTAAAGAATCTCAAACTCACACAGATTTTTTAATGTAGTTCGACACTTTTTATTTTTCCTTTTTTTTTTCTTTTGGCTTAGTCAAATTCCCCACTGACCTGCAGTTAATCAGAAGAGAACGAAAAAAACCCAAAAGGCAACCTGATTTAACCACAGTAACAGCATGATTTGAAGAAAGCAAGCATGACCAGGGAAGACAAGAGGGCTTCAGCTGCCTATTGATTTGTTTGACGCCAAGATCACCATACTGCATCAGTTAGTAGCCTCATTTTTATAATACCACATATTTCATCCTTAATTATTTCTCATTTTCTCTGATGTGACTGAAATAAAACCTGGAAGAATTGGCTTCAGCAGAGCAAAGCCTGGTAGGAAGAGTACATTATAAATACAGTCTAGAAGGATATAGCTATTGCCTTTATTTGACAACCTAACTGTTCCCCAAGCACTCATCCACCAGCCTTATAAAAGGAAATGCAGTTACTGAGGTCCGAATTCACCATTGGCTTAAGTGTGTGCAATTCCAGTGAAGTCAACACAATTGTATCCGTTTACTTTCATGGTGAGTTGGGACCCAGGCCTTTTCTGAAGTAATAATAGGTCAGTCAAACATACAGGCAAGAGTCCAACTTCTTGTTTAAAAGAAAGCTGTGGCTTTGCTCAAAATTCTGGCTATAGATGATAGTATCTGTTAACAAATGAGCTGAACAGGCAGTGAAAGAATAAGGATTGGGCTGTCTGTGTATGTATATGTGTATATTGTAGAGGTTTATGAGTGTGCATTATGTTAACCGAGTCATGGTAAATAATATTTTCTCACCTTCTGTAAAGGCAGATAATTATGTCTTAGTTTATTTCACGTTGGAACAGAAGTAAGGTGATAAAATAGTGAAGTTGACTACTTTTAAAATAACATGCGATATTTGCCATGAAGACAAAACGAATCTGATACAAATGAGTCCCTTATGCGCTTATGTATAATTCCCTCTGAAGTTATTAGATTATGTTAGTAGAACTGAAAGCCTAAATTGGCTGAGGAAAACAACACAATGCATGTTGCAGTCACTCCGTTGGGAAGCTCACACAGTATCTACAGCTTTGCCACACCAATCATGTCTAAGGTAGCAGGAGTGATAGCATATAGCTAGAAAAAAAGGATGAGTCCCACTATAGCTTGGTCCCATGGCTACAAGGTCTTGTTTACTCATATTATTAAACTGTTCAGGAGCACAACAGGACATCAGCTAGGATTCACGTTGTCAAAGTTCAATGTATAGTTGGGAAACTAGTTTAAACAGCTCTATGGAGACTATATAATTAGTAAAAGTGATTACCATCCTGATAGCAATTCTCCACAGCAAAGAGATTTGTGTGTTGCCTGTAGCACAAAGGAAGAAGACATGTGTGCAGGAGGACTTTGGAGGGCAATACAGGAGGTGACCCACAGAGCCAAGAGAAAGGCACCAGTGTCCAATAACAACGCTGATAAACACACTACAAAGCAAGCTTACAGCAGTGACCCTATAACAAAGCTATTCAGTATCTTACCCATGGTTCTGGATCTCAGCCTAAGACACCAGAAGGTGCTACGTGAAACAAATGCCAATTGTGTAACACAAGAAAGCAACAAGGACATAAACAAAACTGCAATGATAATGAAAGTTTCAAAATATACTTAACTGATATTTACTTGGCAATAGAAAATGATGTGTCAAGGCTGAGTACAGTGCATTGAATTCTTTCAAAAGTTAAATGGTTGGAGAAACTATCTTAAAATGGGTAGTAGGCCCAGTTACTTTGGCCATATAAGAATAGAGATGACAGCAGATAGGTCTTACACAATTTTGGGAACATCTCAGTGTCCTTTGCAAAGATGGCAATTCTTCTTTGCAGAAAAGGCACTTTGTGTTAGCAGAAGTGAGAAAGAAGATGGATCCATGGCCTCCCTAAATGGGGAAGAAATCTGTTCTTCAGCATCTCAAATTAGTGCTTCAGCCATCAGAACTTATAATTTATTTAATCCCAACTATTTCTATTAACTTCATGTTCTTGATTACTGATAATCTTAATACATGGAGTTAAACTTTAGTATTTAATGGTTTAGGCTGTTAGCTTTACCTTTTATCTTCTTAAACAAGTACTTCAGCATCTACACGGCAAATAAAAGGGGACAGGGCTACCTCCTTAAACACAGCTGGTACAGCGTAGCTTGTATCCATGGCTAAACTATCAAATCCAAACAGGTTGCCACATGCAAACTGTCTGCTGGAAACAGCCCCTGGACTGTGCTATCCTTGACCCAGGCCCAGCGACACTCTGGAGAAGCACCAGTTGGCCTAAGCTGTGAACCACACAAGAAATTTAACAACATGGTTGACCTAATTGCAAGGTCTGGACCTATATTTTGGCCTTCATTAGTTTGCTGTTGGCCTTAATTAATTTGCTGCACAAAGATGTAGCTTATATATTAAATCAGAGAGGAAAGAATTTCAGTATAGGGCATGAAAGTCTTTAATTTTAGTGCTTTAAGGTAGCAGCAGATTCTGAGAGGCAAGTGATTTTATTTTATTATAGCTTTTACTTGCAAAGATTCAGGTGCAATATGTAAAAATAGGCAGAGAAAATAGCTCTGGACAGGACCTCAGGAGGTCATTTAGTCCATCTTCTTCCCTCGAGGCAGGATCTTCTACATCAAACTGTTTATGACATATGTTTGTTTAACCTACTCTTAAACCCTTCCAATGATGGAGATTCCACCACCTCCCCAGGCAGATCTAGGCCACGCTTAGAAAGTTTACCTAATGACTAACTTAAATCTTCCTTGCTACAGTTTAAGCTTCCCATCCTATCCCCAGTGGATATGGAGAGCAAGTTATTTCCTTCATCGTTGCAGCAATCTTTTCCTTAGCTGCAGTCTGTTGTCCTCTCTCGCTTCTGTTTTCTTTGCTCATAGAATTAATAGCAATGCTAAAATAAGAGCATAAAATATTGAATATCTATATTAATACCACAGACATTATATTCATAGAATTATAGAATCATAGAACCATAGAATGGTTAGAGTTGGAAGGGACCTTAAAGTTCATCAAGTTCCAAGCCCCCCCTGCCCTGCGCAGAGACACCTCCCACCAGACCAGGTTGCTCAAAACCCCATCCAGCCTGGCCTTGAACCCCTCCAGGGATGGGGCATCCACAGCTTCTCTGGGCAACCTGTTCCAGTGTCTCACCACCCTCACAGGAAAGAATTTCTTTCTGGTATCTAATCTAAATCTGCCTTCTTCTAATTTAAAGTTGTTACCCCTTGTCCTGTCATTACACTTCCTGACAGAGTCCATCTCCAGCTCTCCTGTAGGCTCCCTTCAGATATTGGAATTTTAATGTTAATATTAAACAGACTATTTGTGAGGATACGAATTGCATATGTGGGATTTTGCAGCCATGTGTTTGTTTTATATGCATCATTTTCTTATTTGCATTTGGGAGAGGGATTGTTTGAGTCATGGGGGTTATTTTTAAAATATTCAAGTCAATCTGTCTTTTCCACTTACCCTCAAAGGGTTAAGTCCCTGGCTGATAATTCCCTTTGCAAGGCAGCTCCTTCCTTACAAGGGGACATGTTTCATTTTTTAACTGGAGCATATCTAATGATCCGGGGGAAAGCCCTGTCTCGTACCGTTTGATCTAGTCTCAGACAAGAAGAGCAAGGTGGCATCAGCCTGCTCCTGTGTAGTCACGAGCCAAGGAACCGCACCAGTATACAAGTGAGGAGCAGAACACATGCATCAAAGTAGCAGCTCAATCTGTACTGCAAATAACACTCTTTCATGTCTCAGCATGGTTGCTGGCCCTGAGCTGTAGTTCCAGTAATTGACATAGTTGCCCAATGCTAGAAAACAAACTCGGAAACTATTCTCATTAGACGTCCCCCTGGTTTGCTGCTCCGTTATTGTAAAACCCAAACACTGAGCTTCCTACCAGCGTGGCTCTGGTTTTAATTAGTTCTGATGGCACTGGGCGACGCGCCAAGGAAAAAAATGAACTTCCTGTGATTGAGGCTTGCTGCTCAGTATGTTGCTTCCTCCACACAGAGATTGTTTTCACAACATTTTCTGAAAAGGAGCTACTGACAGAAATAATATAAGTTTTTACTGCTTTTGATTTTGGTTTTATTCTGCCTTCCACGCTTATAAAAGGCAGCTCAAAGTCAAGGATCCTTAAAGTTACTGTGTCGTTATTTTGCCTTTGTGTGACTTGGCTGATTAAAGACATCCTAGCAGATTAATTTTTTAATAGAATAAGCACAGGCTCCTGTTAAAAAATTTAAGACCGAGGACTTTTTAGTGTTTTAAATAAATTAATTTGGATACATTCAGGCATGGTGTGAGAAGGGAGTTGAGACTTATATTTAACAGCGTAAGTTGTCACGGTGTGAGTAGGGGTGAGTGAAATGGCAGATGAATGTGAACCCAAAGATGAGTTTAGGGTCTGCATGTGGGATGTGACGAGGTATTCAGTGTCTTAGCAATCTCCCTCATTTCTTCTTCTGAGGCTTTTCAAGTCAATTTCTTATGAAGGAAGGCTCAAATGTGATCATTTTGTTCCAGTGAGTGTCTGTAGGTGAGATTCAGACCAAGACACCTACATTTATGTGCCTCAAAAGTGCATGTCTGCAGTTGTGCTGTCTCTTATTTGAGTCAGAGCCAATGAAGATCCAGTTGATACCATCAGTGGACTCTAAGGAGTAGCTGATCTGATCAAATGCACATTTCTAGTGTGAACTGAACTTATTTCTACGCTTCATTGACTTGTACAGACAGGATTTCTATTCATTATAATAGTAGCATAGACAACTGCAGCAGATGAACAGATCTAAACTTTACCTTCCTAACTACAGACCTATATAATGGTTGGCATCTGCCCTCAGGTGCATCGAGCTGCTCTCTGGACTCCCATTGACTACTCCTGAAGGGCTTGATTTAGCCACTCACACACAGGTACCCAGTGCCATCTGAGGTGCCCCTAGGTCTCACCTTACATCCATACGCATCTCTGTCAGTCCCACAGGGACTTGGATGTCTCAGGTGGCACCAGAAAAACTATTTTGAGTCAAACTGAATTGAGCTGTAGATTTTTGTTGACAGAAATGAGAGCTTAGGTACCAAGTACAGATAAATCCATGTCATATTGCAATCACCAAAACTAGGCAGCTGAACCAAGGCGGTGGATCTCCCTTGCCATGTGGCAAGGATGAATGGATGGCTCCTGGATGATTGGATGGATGCTCCTCTATTTGATACATGGATAGGTCTCTTACTGCTAATTCTGTGCTTTATAAATTTCATTTTAAAAGATGGCTTGGCAGAAAAAGGACAAACTCAGCCTGAAAGCTTCTGAACCCAATTGATACAGTTGAATGCAAGCTGTGGCAGGTCCCATGGATTTTTACACCTTCATGTTCTTCAGATGGCCCCAAACCTGATCTTCTCCTGCAATGAGCAGTCCCTCATTCTCCCAGTCCCTGCCTTTGCCTTCTGTGACTTGGGAGGTGCAGCTAGAGCCCTTTGCAAGTGAAATTTACTGTGATAGAAGCGACCTAAGGGACTAGGTTTGCTCTGCAGTGCACCTCCAAGGATACCTCCACAAGATATCATGGACCAGATACCTTGTAAATGTTATTTGAAACTGAGATTCCAGCCAATAAAAGTTTTCATTGCTTTCATTAAGCCAGGAGGTTAATTCCATTTTCTCAGTCAGTTTCTTGTCCAAATTGTTCTGGTTATTTTTCTTCCTTCTTAAACAGCCATGCAAGTTTGATTTAAAACATGTTTTCTTAATTGCTTCATCTTGGGAGAGTAGTTGGGAAAGGGAGTGGATATTCCAATTGCCAGTGATTTCACATCAATGGAAGTCAAAGACAACCACACTTTTGAAAAGTTGATTTCTTGACCTCTGAAGTGTATTTATAGCATCAGTTGGAGAATCAACCATATTCCAAAATACAGTTTCACCTACCATTCTCATATAAAAGTATGAGATCAGCTCCCAGCCACTCTTCTGGAGGAAAGTTTGAGAATACAGGATCATAGAATGATTAGAAGGCGCCTCTGGAGATGATCCCCCTGTTCAAGAAGTCATCTATAGCAGGTTGCTTATTAACAAAAACATACAAAAACTAGATGGCTCTAGTGGGGAACACTGATGGGACACATCGTTGTTTCATATCCAAGTCAAGACTTTCAGAGCAGAAGTCATGATTTTCACAGGGTGATGAAGTTGCTTTTGGATGCAACACCGGTATGTTGGTTTATCTTGGCACAGGTGCCAAGATGTAACTAAAACAGATGCAAGGCAGCTGCTCTTTTCACAGTTTCATGCATTTTCGGACAAAAGTAAGGAATCTCAGTGGGGCTGGAAAATGTCATGTAAGTCCTACCTGGAAAAACAAATGAAAACTAGGCACTAACCCCTCCCAGTTTTGTATCATCTGCAAATATGTTACGGGTACACTCTGCTCTTATTATGTCCCAAACCCTACATCTTGACTTTGGTCTAAACCTGAGATCCAGATAGTGGGATGGGAGGCACCAAGGTCCTGCATAGCAGAACTCACCCTTGGGCCTGATGATCTCTCCCAGTAAACCATTACTTACCATTACTTTATCTTGTGAAATGGTATTTGGGATCAGCCATATTGGTAGTTCTTTGCAGTATTTTTCAAAGAAAAGCAAACACTTCTCAACAAAAGCAATCCAACCTTAAAACATTGGTGATTTTCCTGATTAAAAGAGGATGCCTTTGTTTTCTTCTTTTTCCTTTCTCCATCCAACTCTTGGCTCCTTTCCCTACAAAAATTTCATGGAAAGGCCCTTCCAAATCACCCTTTTCCTGTCCTACTTCTTTCAGGACTTTGCTGAAAGATCTTGTCTTCCTCATAGTATTTTAGGTGCCTAACCCCAAAAAGCATGTAATCCTCTCAGTTTCCTTTACAAAAATCTCAATTTTCAAATGGCTTTACGCATCAGGTAACAGGAGCTATACAAGTTGGCTTAATTAACAAGGCTTCTCTGACTGACCAGAGTATCAGAGTCTCATCCTTAAAATCTGTGAACTGGTATTTAGCTTACACATTTGAAGACAGGGTAGGTCACCATCTTCAGTCCTGAAATTCCAAAGCGGGCACTGGAGTTACACAAGGGATTAATATGATTTTGTATTTAGATTAAGAGTACTCATATAAATACTGAATTAGAGCTGATGTCAATCTTTTGTGCTAATTGCTACAAAGACATACTTTGCTTGGACCACTTTTGTAAGATTGTTATCTATGTACTATGGAGAGATTTATGCATTTGCTTTCCATTAGCATTAATAGGAGCTGTCTACATAAATCACTCATCGCCAGTAAGAAAAGATAAAGTCCTACTAAGTTCAGAGAGCACAGGCTTTCCCAATTGAAAAATCTATTCATAATAAAAAAACCAACAATGTAAATATCTGCCCTCTGAACTGTGTAGTAACACTGTGATAGGAAATAAAGTGGTCCATGAAGCAGTTGCTTCGAGAGGAAACAATGCTTGACTATTTCCAAACTTTTTTTTTTTAAAAAATAACTCATATAACTCCTCTGGTATTGGTAAAATCATAAATAAGACAAATAGCTGCGGAGGAAGGAGGAGGAGCAGGAGCACAGTCATTTCAATTGTTATTTTTATTGCCCTTTATTTTTTTCTGCAAGTTAGTTGACAGATCCAATAAAACACCTTGTTATACATGCAGAGAGGACACGGACAGAGATTGCTAGAAACAATACAAAATACAGCTCTTAGCTAATCCAGATGTAATTGGGAGTCAGGTCATTTAGGCTAAGAAGTTAAAGGTGTCCAGATGCGATACTTGCTGCTTTGCTCCTTGTTGCTGCTCTTTACAGAATTGATGTAATTTATCTCACTAGGTCAGGAAAACACGTAGATCATTGGCCAAGGCTCGCTGGTACTTGGCATTGGGCCAGCCCTGTAGCTGGACGATGCAATGATGTATAAAAAATAAAAGCAAAATGGTTTTTCCCTTTGTGGTGATCTAAATTGGGATGGCTCTATTGGAGTTACAATAAAGTACCAGCGACTAATCAAAAGAACCAAGTTTCATTAATCACACGGCCTGTGTAGAGCCGAGTACTGATTTTTAAAGGAATGCTATAAAGGGGTTGCCAAAAGCCTTATCTGTGTTTCAGTGTACATACACATATCTATTGCTCTGTGCTTCCTTTATGTTTAAAAGGACAAATTTGAGCATTATTTAGAAGTCATTGGGACTGCACTGTGCCATGAAGTCACCTATTAAAAAGCAAACTTGATGCAGCGTTACATTTTGCAATCCATGCCTAATCACTTGACACTAATGAAACTAGCAAAGTGAACACTGCCTGCATGGCAGTACATGAGAAAGGGGAATATTTTCTCTTCAGAAAACACCATTTTGTCTGAATTAACATATCTCATGGGATAGTATCTATTTTAATTTATTTTTTTTTTAGTTTCACAAGTGAGTTTCTAATAGAACTATCTCGTTTTATTTCTAACTAATTTCTTAACAGGAACACATAGTCTTCACTTTCTGATGACAGTGTTCTGTGCCATTGAGTATATTTTATTTAACTTCAGCAAAACCCAGGTAAGCTCCTGCCATGAACCCAAGAACCTGTAGTAGAGCCTGACTGTCTTCTTAGGAAAGACAAACAGCCTTAAAGAAAGAAAATCTGCAGAATTTACTGCTTCCCCTGGAAAGTTATCCAGATGGATCCAGTGAGCACCTGGCTAAAAATCTGAGGTTTCAATTTATCTAAAACCACTGGGTCTTATGCCTCTGTCTCTTTTGGTACATTAAAGAGCTTTGTGATGTGGTGTGTAACCTCCCTGAGTAGGTGACTCTGGTTGTGCTGATACAGGTCATGAACTGATATACTTCATTTGAGGGTTGGCCAAGGTTTTACCACTGGCCTCGATTATTAGTTGGAGAGGAACAATTCCTCTCTCTTAAGGAACACTGTGGCAGCCAAAGGTTAGATTGATTTTGGCTGCCACAAAGCAACATTTTTCCAGTTTATCAGATGCCTGATAAGCTTGGGTTCACACTCAGTACTCAGTCCAAACATCCATTGAATGTAGGTAGGAAGTTGGTTGGAAAGAAACAAGCATAAGTGATAGCAGTAACTTAGAAAAACTTTTACACCTGCATGAATGGATGGGCAGGGTGGGAGTGAAGTGTTACACTTGGCAGAGAAATGAGAGCAAGAAGAATGAAAACTCGGGAAATGCTTGGATATCATGACTCACAACAACATACCCTGAATAAGTTGCTGAATTGTATTCATTATCTTTTCAGGGCTCTCTGCCTTGGGATGAGATCTTCACAGAAATAAGTATCACTTGTTTCTTATCTGTATAGGACCCACCACAAGGAAATGAAGGTGGACAGGTGGACAGGTGGACAGACAGACAGGTAGTTACTGAGAACATCTTTGTGGTCTCATGTATAACACAGTACTGTAATGGGGTTTTTAGACTATGTGCAGAGCCCTACACACAGTCTACATAGTTAAGAAGAAAAGATAAAGAATACGAAACTAATTCTCATCTATAGAAAAGCATATGAATGGGTTTCTGATTATAATATTTTGCTTTGGAAGCTGTAGTTGTTACAGACACAGGTTATTCTGAAGGTGCACAAAAGAATCCAGCATAACAAAAAAATAATAAAAATAATTATTATGATGAACCTACTGAAAAAGAAGAAGCTGACAGTGAAAAAGAAAGCTTTTTTCCCCATGAGCACTGAGTAATAGACAGAACCTTTAGAACAAGTGTAACATTGATGTATTACATCTAAACACTTTCAACTAATAACACTGACACCCTCCATAAAAAAAAATAAACCAAATCCTCCATAAAATGCAGTGATTACATAGATATATATGTGTATGTGTGTAGGCAGACAGATGTGATGAAAGAAGAGATACTGTGGTAGAAGGAGAAAATCAAAAAAAGAACGGAAATGGCTGATTCTTTCTTTGTGACATATTTTCTCTCTCATCCTTGCATATTTGCATTAAAGTGATTGTGAATAATGTACATTTGACCAGTGCTGTCTGCGGAACTAATGCCTATTAAAGTGATGGGAAGTAGCATATGTTGTGCCTTGGGCAGAGAAAGTCCAATCACCCCCACTGTGTGCAAGTCTCCAACTAAAATGCAGGACAGCCTGGGTTTTATCCTAAATGAACCCAGCAGGGAGAAACAGGACATAGTCCCTCATTCCACATTTAAGCTTCTAAGCTAAGGTTTAAAGAGTTAGATTCAGAAAAAGGGAGCTGTAGCATCCATCACTTAATTTACACTTGGTGCTAGTGCTATGTTATCTTATCCTGGTGCTATCGATACAAAGGAAAGAGGTAAAGGCAGGGGAAGCGGACGTGTATTCAGTTGCTTTGAGAACTGAGATGCATTTGCTTTATTGGTACCAAGGGAAAGAAAAAGGAAAAAAAAAAAAAAAAAACAAAAAAAGAAACCTCTACCGCTCCGCTCCTGTTGTTCTTTCACATTTTCTGCCAGTGCACGATTTTGTCAGTGATTGCAAAACGGTTCGGGTTTGTTTGGTTTCACTTTTATGTTCCTGCACTGTACTAGAAATGTTCTGCTATTTGAACAGTTTGTAAAGCCTTTTTGAGTCGTATTACATAATCTTCCCAACGACCTCCAGCGTCAAGTTCAGATCTAAAGCAGCCTTTCTTCTACCTGTGTGAACTTGGGAGCCGGGGAAAGAGGGAAAAAGAAAAAGAAAAAAAAAAAGGCAATTACAGAACTGTGTGAGAATAACAAATTCAGCTGAACTAAGGAAATAAAATCTGCCAAATTGTCATGTTTAGATCTGTATCAAGGAATTTTGCTTCATTACCTTTAGTGTTACAAAAAGGAGAGGGGGGCAGGGAGGGGGTGGAAGAGAATGGAAGCAAAGCCTTTTTTTTTTTATTTTGTCTTTTTTTTTATTTAATATAGTATTCATAGGAGGAATTTCTTTCCATTTCCAGTGAAATAAATCTGTCTTAAATAGAACTGTATCTCTTAGTGATGTGGAAAAACATTTGCTGCCGATGTAAACCAGGAGCAACTGCAGTGAAACGAATGGATTGGCATGGGGTCCCCATCACAGTGGTGCAAGTTCTGAATGTCCCACAGACTTGGGAGTAGTGGGCAGAAGGGAGATTGAAATTTCTTCTTTTTCCATCATAAAGGTAAACTGAATAGTTAATTTAATTTATAATCTGGACAGGAGATTAATAGTGTGCCTTAAACATTAATTATTGCTAGGTGAGGGTTTCAGACTTGATCCTTTCAATTATCTCTTTATAGTCTAAGCTAAAAGTTCTGACTCCAGTTAGAGTCATACCCTGTATTAGAGCTACCACTGAAATTCACATCCAGATTTGTAGTCTGAAATTCAATTACATTCCAGCTCCAAAATCCAAAGAACTGAGCTGCTCATTTGCACTTCTATTCAGTTAGTGACTGGAGATTGGAAATATCCCCCTTTTTTTTCCTGTTTATTGCTCGTACTATTTAACTTTAAAAGGTAATGGGTAAAAAGAAAAAAAAAAAAAAAAAAAAAAAAAGAGAGAGGATGTATTGCTGAGATAATTACAAGAAGAGGCTATTCCCATTAACAGAGCTTAAATTATATGATTAGACTTCCATTCTTTTTCTCACCGTTGCCTAGGAAATCCGGACTGGGTTTGGAGGAACTATTTTAGCTTTTATTTCTCCCTTTTTCTTATCTTCCTGGAATAATTCCTTGATAGTAGCAATAATAAAAGTACTATTAAATACTCAGAGAGCCCAGCTGGATTTCCACCATGGTGTAAGCATCCTACATCATTACACTGTGGCTCACCATTGTTTTAAGCCACCATAAACGCATATAGCCACAAATTTCACAGCCTCACCCAAGGCCAAGCTGCTCTACCCCTCCCACGCTGTTATCCCTTGGGACTTTGGAACTTTACTGCAAGTTGGATCCCCAGACTGATGTTGCTAAAAGAGGAGGAGGAGGGGGAGAGGATTAAAGATCAGGCAATGACTCCTCCATGCGAAAAAAAAAAAAAAAAAAAAAGGCAGCAAAAAAAAAACCAGCATGAAAGAGAGAGGGAGGAATATGTGGGTGTGGGTGGAGGGTCATCATGCCATCATGCTACAATCCAGCAACCTAGCAGACTAGTTTGATTAGTTAAGAGCAACTGTGAGATCACAACTCTAACAAAAGCACATCTTATTCCAACGTCTGCCAGATCAAGAAAAAGCACTGGTTTCCCCTTGAAAGTTGGAACTGAAGCACTTGCAGACCTGGCCCTGTTCTTACCTGGCTGTGTCTAACACAAGTCACCTTCACTGGGCCTGATCCTGATCCCAACTGATGGCTCATGTCCCCATCTCCTTAGAGGTGCCTGATGCCCTTGGATGGAGCTTGCCTCCAGCTGCCCCCATCCTACTCCAGACGTGGGATTTGGTTGAAAATTAAGACACCCAACTTTGTTTTCTATGTACAGGTGTCTAAATACCAGGAGGTGTTTCTGCTCCTGTTGTCTGTTACAGATATAACCAAGGCAGTCAGTAGAGTCATGCAAGGATCATTTAGCCAAATGGCACAGTTTGACCACCTATATGATTTAAACTGCCCTGGCCTCCAGAAGGAGATGGGCAAATCCAAACTTCCCTCTTGGGAAAATTCTTTGGTCTGAGCTGATTCACCTGAGGCTAGATTTTGTGAGAGTACAGTCTTGACCTCAGCTAAACCCATGCTATAGCCCTGGGCCCTGGCAGCATTTTATTTTCTAGAGCAGATGTTTCTTAGATGTCTACCTTAAGAGATTAATGGCTCTCCAAGCTCCATTAACTATTAACCAAGGGTTTGATGGAAGTACTCACCCACAGGTGTCTAAAGTCACATGTGATAAGGTAGGATATTTCGTGGAAGAGCTCAAGTCTCCTATGTCATATCTAATAACCTGGCTTGGATGTCTTGGATACATCCAGCACCCTAATAACACGATGGACCCAGGTGACTGAGTCAAGGCTGTTTTGGGATTTTAACTATCTAGACATAAACACCTAAATTTAGTTTTATTAGTCAGAGAAGGAATACTGAGCTTACCACTGCTTCCACCACCTCAAGGAGACAGGGGCAAGGAGCTCACCCGCACTCATTCCGGATTTGTTAATACTGTAGTAACTGAGTTTAAGACAGAGCTGAGTGGTTTCTGATAAAGCACAAGCTGCAATCATCAGACACCAGCTCCTGAAGCAGTTAGTGACAGTAAACTTGAAATGAAGGCTTTGCTGGAGTGAGCAATTAACTATGGTAAAAATTTCTCTCCTTTTACTACATTGTGAGTAGGGCCTTCACCTCTCAGAGATACCAACAGCCTGAATCAACCCATCACTACCTTACAATTAAACGTTGCATTCCAGTTAGAGACTCACAAGAAGCCATTTGAATATGTCCATCTCCCTTTCTCTACCCGTGTTTATTGCCACAATATCTAAACACATTCCCGTTCATCTTGTACAGACGGTCTTCAAAATTTAAGAGAGATTGAGGAGCAAAGTCCAGAATGAAAGATGCATGAAATCTAAATAATACTAGGCATCAACTGCATTCCTGATAAAGGACAGTCATTCATCTCCCACAGGAGTGGCTGTTCAAGTCGGACACAGATTGTGTCTACTCCAAACCCACAAGATACTGTTGGTCTTGGTGCATTTTAAATACAAACTTGACCCAGGTCATACAAGGTTTGACATTGAAGATGACTCTTTGCACCGCAAAAACCAAGAGGGAAGGGGTTTCAGGTGTCCCTTATTTTGACTGTCTCTCTGCAGTCTCTGTTTTTATCTACTTATTCATCATTAGTCCACTTCTCATAATTACCTCTCCACTTTGGATGGTATGTTTTAACTACTCCCCTGACACTGGAGTTCAGGCATGAAATAGTCTTTGTGCCTCCTTTTTGGTGTACATCTTCCTTAAGTGTTTTTTTCCAAGTTCTGAGATGTGCTTACTGCTATTGTCATTATGTTTCCATGATGGTTTATGTCTTTCCCTCATTTTGCAGTCTTTATTGTTCTCAGTTAAGAAACTGGGATGGGAAGAGAAGGAGGACAGGTGTGAATTACAGTCTTAAATAAAGAGATGTTTAAGACACTAAGAAATCCTTACAGTTATCCAGCCTGACTTTACATATGCATCTGAAAGTTACAGGCCTAGCAGGACTATTTATGATGGTCTTCCCCAAATCTATCAAGGAATGTAATGATGATGACAAAATTATTAGATCGAGATGAAGCGTTGTGATCCAAAGCCAGCTCGAAATTTCAAATCCAAATTCAATCCTGAGGAAAATACATTTTTGAAACAATGAATTTACAATTTTTTTGGTGCTGCAACTCTGTTCACTATTGCAAGAACTGCTCAGCAAAAGCACAGCAAAATCAGAGAGAACCTCAGAACTGCATTAAGTGATTAAACTCTTGCCCTTTTTTTAAGTCAAGGAGACTTTTGCCCTTCACTTCAGTTGTGCCACAGTTTCTTTCCTGGTACTTTTTGTGTCTAATCTGTGACAAACTATGAGTTGACAGAGCTCATGGCTTGGCTTTACGCTAGAAGGAAATTCTGTGGGGTGGTAGCTCTTTTACCCTATGGGAATGTTGTACCTCGGTGCTAACAGGCTTTATAAGGAAATGTAGGAGATAGTATAAATAGACTCAGTGATGCTACTAGGTCAGTCAAAAGATAACTAACTCAAAGATATCTGGGCAACACCACACATTTGTACATTTGTACATTATACTCGCTTTTTTGGTCTATTTTTATTGCTAATTTCAAAATGTATCTATTTGTCCTGGGAGTGGATATGTTTGGCAAAGAAATGATAAGCAGCTACCACCGAGCCCAGCTGTTCGTTGTCATCATTGATAGCAACAAATATAATCAGTCCAAAGCAAGATCACTCCTCTAAGGGGAAAGTGTATTTAGCTATCATTCAAAATCCTCAGCCTGATATCCTTGATAGTTCAGTAACTCACTGCTTCGCCAGTGGGGTTGATAGAAGTTTCTTTGTTGTGATGGATGCATTTGCCGTTACTCACCATACCGGTTCTCCCCTCCAGCTGTTTTACTCTGGTACAATATCCAAAACTCATGAATCTTGCAGTATCCTAGCAGCCCGGTCTGTAACATTCCGGCTTGACAAAATTAGAGCTAATAATTCAAACAAGTTAAAACATCAAATGGGCAAGAGTCAAAGGAGACTTTGCAGCAGAGGCATTGACTATCGGGAAACCTGGGAGATAAATGATGATACAGTAATCATCCTTGTCAAATCCCAGAGTGCTAATGTATTGATCGCATCATTATAATTGAATTAATTACAGCTGTTTCTCCCTAGATATTTCACTTATGGCTTGATATTAGGACTTGTTTTTCTTGCCAAAAAGACAAGGTCTTGTTTCAAGACCCTCAGAAGTTTGTTTTGTTTGGATTTTTTGTCACTATGAATTGCATGTTTTGCAAAAGGATGCTGACCTGGAAAATGAATCTCTGCTTATCCATGCAAACAGATACGATATCTCTGCAAATTTCCAGTCTGCCAGCTCCTTCTGAGATATTTCTGTGAACTAGCTGGTAGAAAATAGCTAGAAGAAAAAGGGCTTTGCATCTATTTCACTAGAATCAGAATGACAATATATTCCAAGACATGATGGAGTCTCAGGCAACAAGCTATTCAATAACCCAGTCTCTCTTTCTATGATGTTATGACATCACTTATGTATCTGGCTTTTCTTTTAAGCTAATGTATTTTCTACTTTTATCTTTGAAGGTGTCCTCATAATTAATCCAGAGTAAATATGATAAAAACTGGTATTGGATCATATCAGCTGGTATATCAGGGGAATCATTAAAAAGTCCAACACTATTAGGCTTCTCAGGTTAATTTGATTTTGTTTCAATGATGTAAAAAAACACTTGGAGATGAAAACAAAAATACATAATTCTCTGATGTTGAAAGGTGTAGGTGTTTTAGAGGTCTGTGTGATTTTGACTATTTTTACACAAGGGACAAGATAAGATCTTTTGTATTGTTTGAGGTTTTTTTAAAGGTAAATTTGGTTTCAGTTTTTGATTTTAGGTCCACACTAAAACACAAAGAAATCAAGTGAACATACACTTTTAATTGCCAGGTTCTGCTGTGAAGATCATGTTGCCTTGTGGCTCTGCCTCAGCAAAGAGGGTCACATCAGCCAAGTGTCTCAAATCCCTACTTAACTACACATTCCTTCATCTGGAATTCATTCACGGCTTTTTTCACCTTAAGTACCTTTACATCTCATCTTGGAGGCGGAGTCAAGCTAGATTGGTATAGAGACCATGCTCAGCCACAGCTCTGTGAAGTACGAGTGCAGAAACCATGAGCTCTAAATCAAAAAACATCCCTTTCTCCCCAGTATAAATGCCGGACAATCCTGTTTGCCGGCAGAGGAAGAGAATGAGGAGGAATCCTTTGAAGGATGCAGCCTAAGAAACCACAACCATGCAAAGGGTTTGATAGCAGAGAGACAAGAGGCTCAGAAAAACATATACATAATTCATTGTCCCTAGTTGCAAAACTTCACCAAGGCACATATTTCTGCTTCCTGACTGCTTGGAAAAGGCATATACAAACTGTTTTATTCCTAAAGCCAGGGACACAGAACTCTGTGGTCCTTGAATCAGACCGTGGTGTGCAACAGGAGCTGAATAAAGATGTTTTTAAGCTGTGTTGAACATATATCTACAATTTGCACTAGAAAAAGCCACTGTGTGTTTTCAAAGAGTAGTAAAACAGACACTTCTGAACCCAGATCTTTACAATAACACCTCCCATCACTTTCCTCAATCTCTTAATATCTCTGTTTTTTCTTTCTTTTTTTNTCAATCTCTTAATATCTCTGTTTTTTCTTTTTTTTTTTATAATACGGTACAACTTGTATAATAATAATAATTACCTCACAAGAAAGATATGAAGCTTAATTAAATAAAGGCTGATTATCAGAAACTCAGAGCATGTGCAGAGCCTGTTTGCTATGGCTTTTCTGCTGTTAAGCTTTTCTG
>VZTM01015383.1:1161-24206 GCA_013400555.1 Jacana jacana | reverse complement strand
TTCATCAAAAAATGTAGTTATTCAAGAACACATAATTAGCTTGTTTTAATCTTATCATTTTCAGAGGCATACTACAGTAATTGGCTTTCTTTCCTCTCCTTTTTAGTTCGAAGATTGCTAAAGGATCAATGGAGAATACATTTTTCTATTCTGCAGCATCAATTACGGTGACCCTGGGTGTAAATTTATTGATTTTTCTTATTAGAACATTATCACCAGTTATTCACAGCATGGTGTTTATTAATTAGTAAGGAAAATAAAGATTCATTTGTGAAAAATCTTCCTTTTAAGTTCTCTACCTAACACATTCATAGCTATATGAGATGCCCTAATTGTACTCTGAGTATTTCATTCCCTGTTCTGCTTGTTTTTTTCTTATCATCCTGAAAAAAAAATTACAGAACTATGTCAGCTACAGTTCCAAGGTACAGAAATTGTCCATTTTGACTATCAACTTGCAGAAGTCTCCTGCATTTTTTGCTCATGATGGCTACTTTTTTCTGAGAGGAAAATAAGTGAATAGGATGGAACGCTAAACCCCAAAACATAAAGAAAAGAAAAAAGAAAAAAGAAAAAAAAAAGAAGAACAGAAGGAAATAGGCATTTATTGCATTATCTCCCAGGCACATCTTGACTTTCCAGTTATACCTGCAGAAGGTATACCAGGTAAATAGAAGGGAAACCAGAATTTAATTTAAAAATCTTGTTAATCAGCATTATACAGAGCTGATATAAGTAGTTATTCCATCTGAGACCTGTATTCTGGCTTTGGATGGATGGTCTTGGCACCTCAGTCCATGATATATTAGTTAGTCAATGAATGGAAGTAGATGAAATATTTAAAAGAACATACAATATTTTTTTCCCATAAAGTACAAGACTAATAACACATTTAAGATGTGTGAAAAACATTTGTATTAAAGTTTAATACCAGAGCTGTAGGGCCTTGTTAAGTTAGAACAATTTCGTTTAACAAGACAGAATGTGTTCAGAGTATTTATCAATTTATAACAATTATAACAAAGAAATTATTGCTGGATTCAAGGGATTGGATTAGAGAGCACAAAAATCTATTCTCATTGGTCAGGCACTGTGCTTTTATTTTCATGCATAGGAAAGCAATAATTTGTGAAAAAAGAAAATAATATTTTGAATAATACACAAATAAAATCTAGATATTCAAGAACTTATCAACAATTTTGTGTGTGTGTGTGTAAAGTATGTCACTATTAATATGAAAAGCTTTTAACTAGATCTTTTTTCTAATGTAAATTTTAAAAATAATATAGGTCTTACAGGTCTTGAACCTATGCTGTGTTTCAATAGGAACAATTTATTCCATTCTAACAATCTTAGTACAAATGTTCTTCATTATGACCTACCTGTAAGGACTGACTGCAACGAAAATACTATTCATCTGCTACAAAACACACACTAGCCTATACGAGGCTTCCACTTTAATATCAGTTAGATATAAGATCTTTACACAATTGTTGTCTTTCTGAGGGTTATCAGGAAGTATGGCTCTAAAAAGATGGCAGAAAAAGTTACACTTATTGCACTGAAGACATCTGCCTTAATATCCAGAACATGAAATGACATGAGTTTGACCTAGAAATATAGGATGTCCTATTTGCTTCAGATTAGGAAACGGTACTCTTTTACTTTGAAAAAAATTGAAAATTATTTTTTTAAAAAAACCCAAACCAAACAAAAACCCCTGAAACAGAAAACAGCAAAAGTGTGTGCTGTAAAATTAAGCTGTTACTTGTTGATTTTTATCTTACACAAAAAAGCTGCATAAGTAATGATGTGAATAAAAGAATTCCAGTTTCAATGGTTCAGCCTTTTCAGCAAATATACATTTTATCTTTTTGCAGTTTTGCTTCAAGAAAAGTCCAACATAAAGCACTGAATAAACAGTATTTAATATATAACAATAAATTCATTTTCATTTGAATTTTTACAAGTCAATTATAACAAAGTTAAAATTCAGTCTTGAAGTAGAAACATAGAATCTTACTTTCAACAGCAACAGGGGACACTACTGTAATAAATTATTATTCCTTTTATCAAGTACTGAGATTGTAATTCAGTCCTGAAGGTAGTTTATGGCATCAGCAGAAGCTTCTGATGGAATAAAATTCTGTATATTATTGGACCTGCTAACATTAGGGTTACCATTGTCTATATATTTTCCACATAATGTTTTGCTCGGTTTACTAATCAGAATGAGTTGCGTGTGCAGAGCTCTAAGGGTCAAAGATAGCCATATTCTATTACATACATCATTACCAACATATTGATTCTTGTAGTAAATTCTTATTTTTCTCTTCTATTTAAATACATTATTGTCATTGATGATTATGTGAAAAGGAAAAGCTGGATGTTGATTTCCCAACTAGCTTTATTCATGCAATATAGTCAGTAGAGGTAACATTAACATCTCCATAACAGATCAGTAAGCATATAGTCATATGTTCTTAAGGACTAATACTCTCAAATGTTAGGAATAATTAAGCACTGGAACAGGACTATTAGAAAGAATGAAATCTGTTTTATTGGAAGAATAGATTAAAAAAAACCCACAACTGTACGTATATTCTTGCTTCAGTTAAAAAAGCTGAATATGATGACTTTATAAATCTTGGGGACCATTCCAATCCTGAATTACAAGGTACTGACATATATTTTGGAGTAATCAGCTGCTAAATCCTCATTAATTCAATAGTGCTAATGAATGTTTTAAACCACTTCTCCAACTCCATTTAAAAATAGCTTAGATTTTAAATGTCATAGTCTTAGTCTAGTAAATAATGTATTCAAAACAAATTGCAAATTTTCCTGGGCAATACTCTATCTGGAACTGTTACATCAAGATGAAGAGATGACATATTTTACAAACTGACTTATTAGGAATAAAGACGTAGAAATACTTTAAGCTGTGGATGAAACACAGCATAAATGGTAACCAGAGTCTCACTTTAGTATCTGCATGGACTACATGTTTAAAAATTGTAGAGTAAGAAATGCTTTATTTCAATTATCATTGGAATAATTTATCAAATTTGTAGTAGCTTGGTAGCTTTATCAAACATACTGCTGTCTAGAATAAACCAAATTCCTAAGAATACATGCTGATATTGAACATGTTACTCTTCTTTCTTTACAAATGATAAAAAGATCATTTTGGAAGGCAGAAAAATATGCAAACAGAAGGAGAGATCAGAAAAGATGTTTCACTTCATCGGTTGATAGTCTGCAAAAAGAGGTAATAAAATAAATAAATAAGTCTATAAAATTGGGTGGTGTTGAAGAGAGTATTCCTTTTAAAAAAAAAAATCAGTTAAAATATTGAAATTTAGTATTCTATTCCAACCAAAAATTGCAGTTCTTTTAGTCGAACCCCTTTGAAAGTACAAAGGTCACACATACTAGGAAGCCGAATGAAATAAAAGTAAATCTGTGATTAATCATTTTGTGGACAAACAGATTATATATATATATATATAATTATGATAATTTTCACCAATTAAGACTCCATCTGAGAATAGCAGATGACTGAAGTACTAATTAAAAGAATTATCAAAAGTACGTAGGCATTTAATTCATTATTGTCAGCTACAGTAAGGGGTTTAAATACCTGTGAGAATCTGGGCTCAAGTGGTAAATTCCTGTAAGATTTAGAAAAAAAAATAATCTGAAACATAATTCTAATTTCACATTGGTTTGTGCCTAGGAAGAATTAATGTGTTCTTCATCTGATGCCATTTGGCCAGATCTTAAATACATTTTCCCTGAGATGTCACCATTTACTCTAGCCTCCAGCTTAAAGTAAGACTGCCACCAACACCACATCAGAACAGACCATTAGCTGGGTCCAAAGGTGGAAAAGCCACAACTGCTGTAGGTAACCTGCTGTATCAGGTTCATTGAGAAACTCCTTTCCCAGCCAATTGGGCCTTCAGCCAAATATCCCAGTCTACCTGTACTATGGTGATAGTTTGTCCTTAAGCTCCCAACATGTTTTCTGTTGAATTTGTAGAACATAGAATGGTCCAGGCCAGAAAGGATCTCTAGGGTAATTTAGTCCAACTCTACAGCAGTCAGCAGGGACACCCCCAACTAGACCAGGTTTTCCTGGGCCTTGTCAAGCCTCACCCTTAACAGCTCCAGGGAAAGGGCCTCAACCACCTCCTTGGGCAACACATTCCAGTGTTCCACCACCTTCATGATAAAGAATTTATTCCCAATATCCAAACTAAATCTGCTCTTCTCCAGCTTGAAGCCACTGCCCCTTGTCCTGTCACTGCAGGCCTTTGTAAACAAACTCTCCCATCTCTCCTGTAGTTCCCCTTCAGGTACTGGAAAGCTGCTATGAGGTCTCCCTGAAGCCTCTTCTTCTCCAGGCTGAACAACCCCAGCTCCCTCAGCCTGTCCTCGTAGCAAAGGTGCCACAACCATTTTTGTGGTCCTCCTCTGGACCCACTCCATCAGGTCCATGTCCTTCTTACATTGAGGGCTCCAGACCGGTACACAGTACTCCAGGTGAGGGCTTCANAGTACTCCAGGTGAGGTCTCACCAGAACAGAGCAAAGTGGCAGAATCAACTCTCTGGATCTGCTGGCAACAAATATTTTGATGCATCCCAGGATGTGATTGACCTTCTGGGCTGCAAGTGGACACTGCCGCTCATGTCCAGCTTCTCATCCACGAGCACCCTCAAGTCCCTTTCCTCAGGACTGCTTTCTAATACACCATCCCTTATTCTGTATTGATAGTGAGGCTTGTTCTGGCCCAGGTGCAGAACCATGCACCTGCTCTTGTTGAACCTTGTGAGGTTCACCTGAGACCACCACCTCTCCACTCTGTTCAAGTACCTTTGGATGATATCCCATACCTTTGGTGTATTGTCAACACCACACAGCTTGGTGTCATCAGCAAACTTGCTGATGGTGGACTCAATCCCTCTGTCTATATTGTTGATAAGAATGTTAAGCAGTACCAGTCCCAGCATGGACTCTTGTGGGACACCACTTGTCACTGCTCTCCATCTGGACCTCAAACCATTGAGTACCACTTTCTGACTGTGACCATCCAGCCAGTTCCTTATCCACTGAACAGTTCACCCTTCAAATCCGTATCCCTCCAATTTGGCAAGCAGGATGTTGTGGGGGACCATGTCAAAAGCCTTACAGAGGTCCAGATAGATCATATCCATGGGTCGTCCCTTATCTCCAACATAGTCACCCTATCATAGACAGCATTAGGTTAGTCAATCAAGAACAAATCAATTAGCTCTTCTCATTGCCTTACTCCTCCCTATCCAAGCATTTCATAGGACTTGTTTAAAGAGTTTGAAATCTGTCCTTATTAAGTCCAGAGACCCAGCCCTCTTGCTTATCTTCCTGATTTCCTCTAAGGAAGATAATCTAACATCCAGTAGAGTCCACTTTGCCATCCCTGAATATATTTGTCAGACTATGTTCCCTGTTTGTGAGCAATGGGTCAGGACCAATATTATCCCTTTTTGGCATCTGTAGTAATTGCACTGGGAATTTGCCATCCATGTGGTCTAGAGACTTCTTGGACTGCTGACAAAAGGATGTGGCACTCTGAGATCTAGCACGGCTCAGGAACAGTTCAGAACAGCCACTTTGGACATTTGGCTGCTCTGGTGTAAAGTGTAGGAGAATTTAATAGTGAGGATGTCAGCCATAGCAAACTAGTGACCTCCTAGCAAGAAAATAAGTGCTTCTGGGCACAGTAATTTACTGGAACAGGCAAGTAAGCTAGTACGGTTTGAGAACAATTAGTGCTGCTTTTGGAACAAAAGTAATGACGTTCAAAACTTTAAACATTTCTGAGTTTTTCTCCCTCCTGAAAAGCAGTCTAATAGAGGATTGATTCATGTACTGTACTTTTGGTGGTACTTAGATAAGTATTTGCAACTAAACTGAGTTCCTAGAAAAGAAATTCAATATAAAAATAGATACTAATTTTACTGGTGCCATCAAATTTTCTAAAGGCCAAATTTTTCACCATTGAACTTAGTGGTGGCTTTTTTTTTATTGGCAAAAGTGGATTTGAGTGTAAATCTAGAAAATGTGCTAGATTAGTATTTTTATAAAGTGTGTGTGAATAAAATGTTAATGCCTAGCAGTTTTGAAAAAAAATATTAAAGAGCAGTTCCTTCCAGGGAAAGTATCATCCCTGGACTGCTGCCAAGGTCAGTTCCAGTTTGGATTATCTACTGTACATGTGCCTGTAATTCAGTGTAGCCTTGTGCAGCGGTTGGTCTAACACGCACATTAGTCTGCTGAGAAAAGAATGCTTGCCCTTGAATGAGTGGTCTTTGCTCTCAGAGCTCATTTGTGCATTACTAAGTTGTGCTCCTAATGGGGATACATTTTGTGATTGAATACTACCATTTGTTGAATTTTACATTAGGTATTGAATAATAATAATTATTAAGCATAAATAATTATTTTAGATGTACTCTCTGCATAGGTACCTGGAAAATTGGGAGCAAAGTAAGAAGGTTTAGGGAAGGGGAAGTATTGAAAACCTTTTTAAGACTTTTAATTCAGGACAAATGATTTTATTCAGCTCATTTTCAGTAGCAAAGACTTGGTTGCTGTTTGAGTTTTCCAGTACACATTCAAATCCAATAGGAATGGAAGGAAACTGAGTAACAAAGGGTTCCTTTCCCTATAGCTATCAAAGCCCGTCAATTCTGGAGTCAGTCTTACTTCTATTCCTACGCTGACCCCAAGTCAAACTTTCCAAACACGTCTGCCCCAGTATATCACCGGTACACTGTCTTCACCACTAGGCAAGAAAGAAGACACCTGATGCCAAATCCCCATCCTGGGATCAAGGGTGTTTAGAGGAAATAATTATGCTTTCTGAATAGTTATCAAGGAATGGCTCGAGGACCCAGTCCAGACTTTTGGTCTGCTAAACTGGGAACCAACTAGAGCCAGTCAGTAGGAAACAAGAGGCATAATGGTATTTCTGAAATTTTACTACACTTGAAAAGTAACTACCTTAAAATTATATGGCTCCATCTCTAATCCACATTGCTGAGATTTCTTCTAAAGCTAAGTGTACTGTTATGCAGAGTACCTTTTCCAAACTATCCTCACTACTGGCAAGTATAAGAAGTATCTTCTGGACCCTATCTGCACATCCACAGAGTGCATTTAATAAGGGAATACTAAATATCAAATACAGTGAATTCTGCCTGTGGACCTCACTGCATCAAATATGCTCAGAGAATTTTTCCAGCTAAGTAGCAACATTAAGGTTTAAGAATTATCTTTGTTCCAGTGAATGTTTTAGGGAAGAACTTAAGTATTTACTGTTCCTCTGAAGGCTGATGTCTGCTGTTTTCAACCACAGCTGCATTCTGGAGTTAATGCATCAATAATATGCTAGTGCTTCACCATCAGTTTACAGAAGTATTCCTTTCTCTGGAATCATCCTATATAGCCTTTTCACCCTATGCAAAGTCAAATCTCATAATCTTATTTTCAGACACAGAATGGATGGGGGTTGACATCCATGCAGCAAGATACATACTAAGGGTTCAGCAGCGGTAAGACATAAACAGTTCTGAGCATTCCTTGAAAGGTTATCCTGAATAAGCTTACAGCATGGTGCATATGACATCTTTTTCTATCTGATTTGACTTTCTTTCAATGAATTTTTGTTATGGAAACAATCTAACTATGCAGCTTTTAGTGTAAAGACCACATTAAGGCAGCTGCAGTGTTTCTGGCACCCAGGCTTAATCTTCAAGGTGTCACACTTTACCAAGTCTGAGCAACACTAACTTCCTATAGACTGCTGCAAGGCATACTGTAGACACAGGTAGTCAAGCAGTCTCTGAAACATGGACTTGTTGGTTTAGCAACTGATGTAGATTTTTGATTTTGGCAAATAAAGCTCAAGGAGATGTGTAGGTCCTTTTACAGATCTAGCTAAAAGTATACTGACTTGAAGAACAGAGCTGTGCAAATAAACTAACAGATAATTTAGAAGAAAGTGAAATTACATGGTATGATATACCATTAAAGGTGTTCAAAGATCCTTCTTTACGTCTACTGAAAGACACTTTGAGATTTACACTGATAATATTCCTGTTCAGTTTATCTTAAAAAAAATTATATATTTTAAAAAGATTAGGAATAAAATGATCCATACATATACAAAATGTAATAATAATTTTAAAAAAGATAAATTAGTTTAGGGGAGACGTTCATGTTTGTTTTCCTTTTTGCATGTCGTTAACCACAGTATTATCAATAATAGAACAGAAATTGTGATTTTAGAGAAGTAGTTAATCAGTGCAAAATCATAGAATCATAGAATCATTTAGGTTGGAAGAGACCCTTGGGATCAAGTCCAACCATCAGCCCTACTCTACAAGTTCTCCCCTACACCATATCCCTCAACACCACATCTAATCTACTCTTAAACACAGTCAGGGATGGTGACTCCACCACCTCCCTGGGCAGCTGATTCCACTGACTGACCACTCTCTCTGTGAAAATTTTTTTCCTAATGTCTAGCCTAAACCTACCCTGCTGCAGCTTGCAGCCATTCCCTCTTGTTCTGTCGCTCATTGCCCGTGAGAAGAGACCAGCACCAATCTCTCTACAATGCCCTTTCAAGCAGTTGTAGAGAGTGATGAGGTCTCCCCTCAGCCTCCTCTTCCTCAAACTAAACAACCTCAACTCCCTCAATCGATCCTCATAAGCCTTATTCTCCAGGCCTCTCACCAGCGTCGTATCCCTCCTCTGTACTCGCTCCAGCACCTCGATATCTCTCTTGTGTTGAGGTGCCCAGAACTGGACACAATACTCAAGGTGTGGCCTCACCAGTGCTGAGTACAGGGGGACAATCACCTCCCTACTTCTGCTGGTCACACTATTCTTTATGCAAGCCAGGATGCCATTGGCCTTCTTGGCCACCTGGGCACACTGCTGGCTCATGTTCAGCCTCCTGTCGACCAGCACCCCCAGGTCCTTTTCCACCAGGCAGCTCTCCAGCCACACTTCCCCAAGCCTGTAGTGATGCATGGGGTTGTTGTGGCCCAAGTGCAGGACCTGGCACTTGGCCTCATTGAAGGCCATGCCATTAACATTGGCCCAAAATATTGCTGTGATAAATACCTGCTCCTTTTCTTTTAACAAGAAGAATGCCCTGATCTGGGATTGGGAAGTGACATTCCCAGAAAGATGTTTCAAACTCAAGCAAGTCTTACCTCAGTTTCCTGCCAAAAGAAAAGTTTGTAAGAGTCTTTGTATTGCCATCCTTTGGGGTATATTCAGACCTTGCATAAATGGACAAAAAGGAGCTAAATTAATGTAATGAATAAACTGAAGGTAATCACTGAATTAATGAGGTAGTTGCAAATTAATTAGCTCAATAGAGTTAAGCCATTTAAACTAGGTCTGCATTTAGCCTATTTTGTTTTAAAAAAATAAATTGAATTCTTAAAAATAAATTGAATCTAAAGCACCCACCCAATCAAAACTAACAATTTTTATAAATAAATAAATAAATTAATAAGCTAAATAATTTTGATGATAATAGATACCTGTGGCAAGAGCCACATGTTTTCTTTTTTTTTTTTATAAATTTATTTTCAGCCTACATACTCCACACACATTTCTGGAATGAATCTACTTGAACTGATCCAGGAAGTCTCTGAACTTAGTTAAAGCATTCATCTGAAAACCAGGAGAGTAAATCTTTGTATTTTACCCACTCAGAGTGTTCGTTTGCCTTTTAACAGACCAGAACAAATGTTTAAAGTAGGATATGTATATTTCCTTGGAGGAAAATAACATAAAAAAGAACTACAGAAACTGAGGCACAAAGGAGAAAAACAATTTATGAATACATGCAAGAGTATTTCCTTCTCCAAGTAAATTTCACAATATTTAAATGTGCCTCTCAGCATTAGCAGTAGACTAATTCCATTATCATAATTTATTAACCAGATCTTTTGTTCTATGTGGTAATACACTGTGTTTCCATGCTGTGTATTTTTTATCGTGTGACCTAATTTGCGTAAAAGGAAACTCTTATAACTCCCTTGTTGTACTGAATAAAATGTTAATGAAGAACTACAGAGAAATCCCCTCTGCATTAGTTCCTTATTCCCAGGAACATCATCATAAATTTGTTTGCCTGGTTCTGACAATGGTAGTGATGTTCAAGCTGTGGAGAAGCAATAGTTACACTAAATGGTTCTGATGGAAAAGTTAAAGATATTCAAGGCACTGTCATCAGGGATGGACTATGGGAAGTTATCTTTTGGAAAAGGAACCTGATAGATTTGGCGAGAATCCAATTTTTTTTTTTTTTTAAATAATTATTATCTAAATTGATAACTGCACTATGAGATGTCTTTTCAGAAAATGTAAATTAAAAAAAGAGTTGCAAAGAAAGTTTTTTTTATTTCTTCAGTACATGGAAAACTGGAAATTAGTTCTTCATTGTGTATTGGTTATATTATTCAGTAATTTCTGACAGTGATATAATGGTAGAGGTATTAAATTTAAGGAGTATAAATCATTATGTATTTGCTCTGATTAGAGATAAGTTGTTGGTAACTATCATATTTTCTTCATTAGAAATTACCAGGCGCTGTTAGCCTTTACAAATTTTAAGGCTAGAGGAGTGTTAAATCCTATAGGTTGATTGTCTTTCATTTAAATAATTCAACTTCTATTAAGAAATAAAACATACATTTGTTTTAAATTGTATTCTGACTGCTCTGTCAATATTTGTACAGAACTTTGAAAATATTAATGTTCATTATAAATTGTACTAAATTATGGCCTCAATGCCACTTCTGGATTTGCTTTAGACAGTTCTTTAGAACTGAAATGTCTTCTAGTCCTGAGGCACTCATATCCTTAAATGTCAGAGAAATTGTCATTTTCCCTTCCCTGTAGATTAACAAACTCACTGTAGCACCAGAAGGTTCTTTCTTTAGGTCATCACTTGCATTGCTGATATAATCAGAAAAATATATTTACAATTGTCTTACCACATTTTTAGATTGTATAATTTGTAAAAAACAATTCCTTCTTTTTTTTTTTCCAATATGCAGAATTATAGAATCATAGAATCATAGAATCATTCAGGTTGGAAGAGACCCTTGGGATCATCAAGTCCAAAAGGTATTAAGGTTAACAGGTCAGACAGATAAAAAAGCATTTAGAAGAAAATCTGGATATAAACCTCAGTCAGTTGTAGAGTAGCATTTCATGTTTCCGGTCTTAGCCTGTGTTAGATGAGAAGTACTTCAAATATAAAAAGCACAATAAGTGACAAAATGGGTCAGCTTGCTTGCAGCTGTTTGACTGCTTCTCTTCCTCCCAGTACAGCATGACTTCAGTGGGTCACGGGTTTGCTTACTCAGCACAAGCGATTGGCCCTGTTCTTCTAAAATAGCTGCGCTGACTGTCTCTCTTCAGGAAAAATGGAATGAAGCTCTGTATAACCTTTTGTTCACAAATCATTCTTTTCAATGTGTCAGAATCAAATAACATGTACACATCACCTCAGACTTTTAAAATCCCAAGATTTTTTAAAATTATAGTAAATTAAATATTAAAATAAGCATATTATTGTGATGCTGCCACAAATTTTTCCTTTAACTGCATATACTTATAGAGGCAAATTAGATTCCATGTTTTCTCCTGCTTTTCTGACGAATTCTCATAATGGTAATCATAATAACCGTAAAACATAGGTATTAATAACATGCTTCCAAAATCCAAACACTCTTGTTGATTCAGTGGGTAAAGAGAAGTGTTGATCACACCACCAAAGGAGAGTGGATATCACAGCAGTCATATGTATCCACAATCTGTTTATCAAGTCATACCACCCCTTCTATAGCTCCTTAGCTGTCCCCTTAATAAACATGCTTAGATTATCTGGACTGATATGTTAAAAAAAAGTACTCAGATTCTTACGTATTGAAGTCAGCAAAAACAGTAAAACAAAGCTTCAAACAGAAAAATGGATTGAGGCTTCATTTCATCAAAAATTGCAGTCCTAAGGCCTTAAGGTTGTTTTTTTTGTTTGTTTTGTTTTGATTTTTTAGCACTTCAGAAGACTCCTAGGTTTTCTGTCATGGTACAATTTATTTCCTGTTGATCATGAGAGCTCAACCTCTTGAGCTCAGCACCTGTTTCTTCACCCTGTGTCCTAGATTCAGTTTGATAGATACAATCAGCATGTGTTTGGCTTCCACAGAGAGAAACACCAACTGCACAATCTTTATAAGATAGCATAAGAGGGTAGTCCACATTTTATCAATAATTCTGTATAGGAGCATTCATTTGGATATAGGGACTTACAGGAGCTATTTGCTTCTTCTATTTGTGCCTCCTTGGAGACTGTTCTGTCTCCAGCCTGCTCTGGAATAGCTTGAAGCTTCCCCTTGAAGACAAAATGAAAGATTATTTTTTAACTCAGTAGAGTTAAAAAAGGGTAAAGCAATCTTAGAAGGAGGGAGGTTAGTTTTGTGTTGTGGTCCAATTTTCAAAATGTGCATCACTGGAGAGATTGATAGTTTACGGTGGTTTAAGTAGATGCAGATTAAAGCTTCCAGACCTTTTCTTTTTTACTGTTTTAATTAATCCAGGTTTATTTAAGAGAGAGAACAGAGAAATTTCAGGCATGTGTCTACAACTTCTTGAGTTCTGATCTTGCTAGAATTAATTTCAAGGGGAAGTTCAGATTAGACATTTGGAAGAGGTTCTTAACTGACTGGGTGATCAGTCACTGGAACAAGCACCAAGCCTACCAAAGTACAAGGGGGCCTACAGGAGAGATGGGGAGGGACTCCTTATCACGTAGAATCATAGAATCAATTAGGTTGGAAGAGACCCTTGGGATCATCAAGTCCGACCATCAGCCCTATTCTGCAAAGTTCTCCCCTACATCATATCCCTCGACACCACATCTAAATGACTCTTAAACACATTCAGTGATGGTGACTCCACCACCTCCCTGAGCAGCCAATTCCAGTGCCTGACCACTCTTTCTGGGAAGAGTTTTTTCCTAATGTCCAACCTAAACCTACCCTGCTGCAGCTTGCAGCCATTCCCTCTTGATCTATTGCTAATTATCTGTGAGAAGAGACCAGAATCAACCTCTCTACAATGTCCTTTCAAGTAGTTGTAGAGAGCGATGAGGTCTCCCCTCAGCCTCTTCCTCAAACTAAGCAGTCCCAGCTTCTCAATTGTACCTCATAAGATTTATGCTCCAGGCCCTTCACCAGCTTTTTTGCCCTCTTCTGCACTTGCTCCAGCACCTCGACGATATCTCTCTTCTGGTAGTGTAGTGATGAGATGAGGATTAATGGTTTTAAACTAAAAGAGGGGAGATTTAGATTAGATATCAGGAGGAAATTTTACTTTACTTTACTGTAAGTGTGGTGAGACACTGCAACAGGTTGCCCAGAGAAACTGTGGGTCACCCATCCCTGGAAGTGTTCAAGACCAGGCTGGATGGAGCTTTGATCAGACTGGTCTAGTGGGAGGTGTCCCTGCTCATGGCAGGGATTTGAACTTGATGAACTTTAAGGTCCATTCCAACCCAAATTATTCTATAATTTATGATTCTATAGGATTCTATGATTAGAAGTGGTCTATTTGTTACCGAGCCCTTCATTTGCTGTTACGTACATCAGATCACACAAACCCATTTATAAACTGATGTAACTTTTCCAAATAAAAGAGCTGGCACTTTGCTTCCATCTGGCATTATTGGAAGAAAGTATAATTTTTGATGGCTAAAAATCCTCACATAAGTTTCAAAATAGTCTTGTTTAAAACTAATGCATATTCACAAATTCTTGTGGCAAAACCAGGCTTTATCTTAAAAATTTTCCTCCCCCCAGTTTTTGTGTCCATTTCCATTAGCTTGTATGTACAGAATTGGCATATTTTTTTTTACTGCATTCAATTTATTAGACTAGAGAAACCAAGCCCTCAGTATTTTCTTTTACTAGGTTTTCAGTTATACCAATAATTATTCAGTTTGGTGGGTTTTATAGAAAGCGAGTACAGTTAAACAAAGTATTCCAGAAGAATAACATGACGCCCATCTACAAGAAGGGCCAGAAGGAGGATCTGGGGAACTACAGGCGTGTCAGGAAAGATCATGGAGAGGATCATTTTGAGTGAGCAAGTGCAGGGCAGCCAAGCGATCAGTGCCAGCCAGCATGGGTTTATGAAAGAGAGGACTTGCTTAACCCATCTGATCTCTTTCTATGCATGTGACCCACCTTCTGGATGGGGGAAAGGCCATGGACATTGTTTACCCGGACTTTGGTAAGGCCTTTGACACCATTTCCCACAGTATTCTCCTGGAGAAGCTGGGGAATCATGGCATAGAAAAGTGCACTCTCCACTGGGTAATTAACTGGCTGGCTGGCTGTGCCCAGCAAGTTGTGATTAATGGGTCGAAGTCTTGATGGTGGCCGGTCACCAGCAGTGTTCATCAGTGCTCAGTTTTGGGGACAGTCTTGTTTAATATCTTTGTTCATGATATGGATGAGGGGATTGAGTGTACCCTCAGTAATTTGCAGACAACATCAAACTATGTGGGAGTGTTGATCTGTCTCGGGGCAGGAAGGCTCTACAGAGGGACCTGGACAGGTTGGATCGATGGGCCAAGGCCAATTGTATGAGGTTTAATAAGGCCAAATGCTGGGTCCTGCCTTTTAGTCACAACAACCCCAAGCAGCACTACAGGCTTGGGAAAAAGTGCCTGGAAAGCTGCCTGGCAGAAAAGGACCTGTGGGTGCTGGTGGACAGCTGGCTTAACATGAGCCAGCAGTGTGCCCAGGTGGCCAAGAAGGCCAACAGCATCCTGGCATGTATCAGGAATAGCATGGCCAACAGGAGCAGGGAAGTGATTGAGCCTCTGAACTTGGCACTGGTGAGGCCTCGAGTACTGTGTTCAGTTCCGGGCCCTTCACTATGAGAAGGACATTGAAGTGCTGGAGCATGTCCAGAGGAGAGCCACCAAGCTGGTGAGGGGTCTAGAGAACTAGTTATATGAGGAGAGGCTGAGGGAACTGGTCTTGTTTAGTTTGGAGAAGAGGAGGCTGAGGGAAGACTTCATCGACCTCCTCTACAACTACCTGAGAGGACGTTGTAGAGAGGTCTGTGCTGGCCTCTTCTCCCAAGTGAGTAATGGGAGGACCAGAGGAAATTGTCTGAAATTGCATAAGGGGAGGTACAGACTGGGTATTAGGAAGAATTACTTTACTGAAAGAGTGGTCAGGCACTGGAATGGCCTGCCTAGGGAGGTGGTTGAGTGACTATCCCTGGAGGTATTTAAGAAACATGTAGATGTGGCACTTCAAGGCATGATCTAGTGGTTGAGATTGTAGGGTGTGGGTGGTTTTCGCGTATGGTTGGACTCAGTGATGTCAGAGGTCCTTTCCAACTGTGACAATTCTGTGACTCTGTTATAGTCACTAGTATCATATATAAATAGATGATTCTCTGACTCCATTGGATAGTTGCTGGTTTTTTTTCTGCATCTAACTTTAGTTAATACACCTATATCTCTATGGCTACGTCTCCAGTGTTAAAAATACCTCCTCCAAGAAATAAACTCTTGTGCCATTCTAGACTGGATTTGGAATGGTCACATTGACCACTGCTTAAACCACAGTGTGTGTCTTTATTCTTTTATCCTTCCTTTTTTTTTTTTTTGGGGGGGGGGCGAGGGAATGGGTTGGGGGTGTATGTTTGTGTCTGTGTGTCTGTGTGCACATTTTTTCAGCCCAAAGCACCTGAATATTAGGGCTATGTCAACTTCAAGATTAGACCTTTTAAAAAGTAATATTAAAGACAGACGAGCATATAAAACATGGGATGAGCTAAATTGGGTGGTCTTATTCTGTAACAGTTCCAGAGAGTAGCCTCTAGAGTGAACTGAAAATACCTTAGCTCTTCACCATCCAGACTTTTATCTCTTTTTGAGACAAGCTATTTTATACTAAGCTATAAGCAATGCTTTTTGTGATGTAGGTGAGCTTTATCAGCTGATGAACTTATCGCTTATAGCATTCATTTTTGCTATTAGTCCCTAGGCCCTTTGAACTCTTCCATTCCATTTCTGTTACTCCAATCTGATTTGTCATTATTTCCTGCCATATGGTATTCTGATCTTATATCGGCAATATTTCCCAGCTCTATACCATTGGCACATTTCATTAGGAAGCTCTTAGTTTATATTCCAATGAAATGTATGTCAAAGTATATGTCAGCCTGACTGCAGTTCAGTACTTAAAAAGCTCACTCTATCTCATTACAGGAAGGATGTTCTCTTTTGCTGTCGTTTCAAATACCGTGCTGACTCTTGTGGTATTCCTGGCTTGAAAGTGTGAGAGAGCCTCACGGGGACATTTACTGGGCTGGAATGTTTCCAGCACAAGTTATGTACCCACCTTCAACATCATCAGTTAATCCTTTACCTCCACACTGCACATCACTGCCCTTTCTGTCAGTTGAGGTAATGCATTTGTCTTTGCACCATGTTTAAGTTCTAACTCATCTCCTTGTAAAGTGATTTTGTGTTTTGACTTCTTGAGTTTTACCATATAAAGTTGTTTTGTTTTAGTTTTTTGTTGTTGTTGTTTTCCAAAGGTTTAATTTGGTTTGCCTTTTGGCAATGCTTTTTATCCTTTTATGTCTTCAGCTCTGAAAATTATCATTCTTTGTAGTCAGTTCTGTTTTCCATTCTTTATAAGCTGTCCAAAGAGCCCTTAAATTTCCTTTTATAGATGGCTTATCATCCACTTGTAGCTAAAAGGCTCCACTGCAATCTTTTTCTCATGGTTTGGATCCATCTCCACCTTTAAACATTTTGTTGGTTTTGTCTAGCTGACTTATAGTCCTCTGAGTCTTTCTGTTTTTCATTTTTGGAAATTAGAATATTAGTTACATGCATGTATTCAGCTTTCTAATTTAAGCAAAACTGATACTTGACTAAGTATGAATATAAGATTTTATGGCTAGTTTCTCTGCAACATCCTCCCTATCTGTAAAAAGAAGTTGAAAATAGCATCAATGTCTGTTGGTTTAGTTATTTATTGTGGAGATGTTGGCTATCATCTCCAGATTATCTGAACCCTACTGTTGTTCATAGCGTGTATTTTAATGATCTCTTCATACTTTCACTGTTCATTATACCATTACAATTCACAACTACCTCAATATCTTTACATTAACTGCTCCCTGACATCGACAGATTTTTGACAGCTGTTTTTCAATTCTGCCTAATATTTCACTAGCTTTTGCATTTCACTATAACCAAGATGATTCTGTAGCCTTCATTTCAGCAATAATATGTAGATGATAAGTGTAGGAAAGACAGTGAAATGGATATCAGCAGTGAGGTTGATATTTAGTATGTTAGTAGTTATAATTTTTATTCCTCTATCTGAAAATATATATAGTCTCCTAGTTTTCTTATTCCTTTTTCATTAATATGCCATTCTTTTGATAATTTTTAATCTGAAAATAAAAGAAATTAAGCTTCCTTGCCATGCAAGCTTTTCAACTACTAGAACTTTCATGGAACAGTTGAGGATTTTCTTTCTTTTTGACAGAAACTTTACTTTCAAAACCATGTATGTGTTAGTTTAACCTTGGTACATATGCTTAGCTAGAGGCTAAGAAAAGAAAGCTTCACTATTAAACGACTCTTATTAATCACCTTTAAATTTGATGAATAATACTTTACAACCTCTTTGACATATGGTAGGGTCTGCAGCAAGTTTGGCATAATGGTTTCACTTAATAAACACCTGATTAGCATTGTTTAACAGGTTTGGATTGCATGAAAACAGTAAAATGGCCACATTCTGTCTAGTTAATTCCTCATTAGCAGCCTTATATTCACCGTGTTTGACAGACTGTATACCAGCTTTGACACAAGGTGACCTCTTGCATGGGCCTGTTCGTCACCTTCAGTCTGTCATAATGGAGTCAGTATAAATGTCAATACGAATGTGCCATCACCAGAGATTTTTGAGAATTAGAATCCATCTGGTATCATAAAGGTTATTTTTTCAACCTTATCATTACAGACATGATGAAATTATATTGAGTAACAGGTAAAAATGTAAGGAGATAAAGCTGCAGTAAAATGTCTGGGTGGAGACTTTTATTTAATAGATGTTATAAAAGCTTAAATTTTCAGTATGTAAGTCATTTCAAAAAGTAGAAAAAAACATATCCTAGCTTATAAATGCATTGTTCTTAGATTTTAAACAAATGTGAAAATATTTATTCAGTTAAAAGCTTTGGGGGATTCCTCACTTATTTAATTTGGATAATTGCATTTCTAAAATATATCCTTGGAATGGATATTTTCCTTGGAAGAGTGATTAGAGTTTGGCAGCTCATTCACTTTATTTCCTCCTGGTGGGGGTTATTCAGGAGCTGATCGTATCCAGTCCTGGTATGGTGACAAGAGGACAATTTTTAAGTTAAATGAGTGGAGAATCTGACCTAGTAAAGCTGTTCTCCAATATGAACTAATCCTAACTTCTTCCCTGATATGTGCTCCATCTAGGGAATCATGTGATCTCAGGCAATGAGGTGGTCATAGAAGATTAGAGTCACCACGACATGGCATGCATTACATCTGAAAGGTAGGAAAGATCCCCTGCTGATCTTCTATTGATTGAAAATCCTGTGAATTTGGTGAACGAGCAAATCTTACCTCAGTATTAGTTTTTATCATGAAAAATCTGATTAAAAATTCTGTCACCCTTGGTAAGTTAATTCTGAACTAAACAACCATTTCTGGAAATGTGATAATAGAATATCAATTTGACCCTTTCCTATAGAAAGCTGAAAGGTGATATTTTAATAATTTGTAAAGTGTTACTGCACTGAGATTGGTATTGTAGGCATTACAATACAAGTAGGTCAAATAAAATATAGAGAACTGTGTTTAATTAGGGTTCCAGAACAAATTTGGTACTTTGATTACAACACTTCAGCTCAGAACTCAGGCAGACATTTCCTTCCTTTCATAAAGGAGGATAATCTAAAAATAATATATTCTCTCAAGCAGGTACTGGGCTGGTGGTCGAGACCTTTAGATTTTGTTACCAATTCTACTGCGAATTTGTAGGTGACTACATGCACCGGGCTTGCAATTCTCTTTCCTTGACATCAGAGCTGTAACAGTAAACCTGAGGCTAAATAGCATTACCATGAAACATCAGTTGTGGTAAAGTTTAGGCATGATACTTTCAAAGTTGTAGCTGGTAAGACATATCCTTCAGGACTTTGGTTTTAAAGTTGACATCTCTCTTACCCATGATTGGGATATTTATGTATTTAAAATCACTCGATATTTATGTATTTAAAATCACCTCTTCCAGAGTCAGAAAATTTTCTCAGTAGTCCTGATACTTGCATAAAAGCATATCTTTACAACTCTTTATAATTTGTCTTTTGCTTAAGTTCTAACAATATTGAGAAATAGGCAGTGGTACCTCAGTATTTCTTAAGTATTTGTTCTGAATATGCACCAAGTACAACCAGAATATACAGTTCAGCCCATTCTCCCTACAGTGCAAAGCACAACAGTTATGGTCACTTCCTATGGAAATTATGGCCAGCCGGCAAAAGATAAAAATACAATAGTCATTAGAAAAATCTGGTGGCAAAAGTAAGCACAGAGGTAGTGAAAGAATGAGTTTTGAGCTCTCCTTGGCCACCATGCCCAGTCTCCAGAGAAGACCCTTACCTTCCATTTTACAGCTGTCTTCTCTGCTGTCTCTCCTGAACAAGTGGAGACACCAAAGAAACAGATAAAAAGGAAAATCAGTATCTTAAATAGGGTGATTGAAGACAGTCCTTCTGGAACTTGGGATAAGGAGTAAGGTGGTGATGGGAGAAGAACAATACCATTTACAAGCCTAAATCAACATTTACTTACCCAAATATTCAGTTTTACTGAAGTAGATATTGTCATTTCTCCATTAGATGTATTCAGACTTCTATCCAAGAAAGTACTCAAATATATGCTACTGTGTATCACCATTCTCAAATGTCTGTGTAGAAATCTAGAACAACTGTATATAATGGTTATACTGGGTGTTATAACTGGATGTCTGGATGAGAGGAGAGTAGCAGATTTCATCTACTTTGATTTCAGCAAGGCTACTCACACTGTCTCCCATAACATCCTCATTAGGAAATTAAGGAAGTGTGTGCTAGACAAGGGATCAGTGATGTGGATTGAGAACTGGCTGTGTGACAGGACTCAGAGGGTTCTAATTAATGGAGCAGGTCAAGTTGGAGGCCTGTAACCTGTGGTGTCCCTCAGGGGTCAAAACTCAGTCCATTCTTGTTCAACATATTCATCGATGACCTGAGACGAGAGGACAGAGTTGTATCCTCAGTAACTTTGCTGATGATACCAAACTGGGAGGGCTGGCTGACACTCCAGATGTCTGTGCCACCATCCAGCATGACCTGGACATGCTGGAGAGCTGGGCAGAGAAGAACCTCATGAGGTTCAACAAGGGCAAGTGTAGGTCCGGAACCTGGGAAGGAAGAATTCCAGGCATCAATATAGGATAAGGGCAAACCTGCTGGAAAGCACTTCTGAGGAGAAGGATCTGGGGGTCCTGGTAGATAGTAAATTATCCATGAGCCAGTCTTGTCACCAAGAAGGCCAATGGAATCCTGGGCTGCACAGGGAAGAGTGTGGCCAGTAGGTTACAGGAGGCCATTCTCCCGCTCTGCTCTGCACTGGTGAGGCCACAACTGGAATACTGCATCCAGTTCTGGGCTCCCTGGTGCAAGAGATACAAGGAACTACTGGAGAGGGTCTAGCATAGGGCAACAAATATGATTAAGGGACTGGAGCATCTCCCTGATGAGGAAAAGCTGAGAGAGCTGGGACTCTTTAGCTTGGAGAAAAGAAGGCTGAAGGGAGACCTCATTAATGCCTAAGTATCTGCAGGGTGGGTTGAAGGAGGATGGAGCTGGATTGTTCTCAGTGGTTCCCAGTGACAGGACAAGGCACAACATGCACAATCTGGAACATGGGACATTCCATTCAAATGTGAGGGAAAACTTCTTTAGGGTGAGGGTGACAAAGCACTGGAACGGGCTGCCCAAGGAGGTTACGGAGTCCCCTTCTCTGAAGTTTTTCAAGACCCACCTGAACACAGTAATATGCTCTAGGTAATCCTGCTTTAGCAGGGGAGTTGGACTAGATGACGTCTAGGGGTCCCTTACAACTCTGATAATTCCGTGATTCCGTAATAATAAAAATGAGTGGAAAAAATCCCCAGTAAAAGAAATGTAGTTCAACTCCATAATGCTTTATGAGGCTTTGCTTGTGCTCTCTGATGAGGTGCTGTGTGCTCCAGAAAAAAAGCTGAAGATTCAGCAGATAAGATCTTGTTGTCCAAATCTAGAGTGCACAATTTCAATTCACAACAGTGATTGCTTCAGCCCTGAGGAGCCTCAATATCATCAATAATCTTCAGGAATTCATCCTAACTAAGAGAGACAATGTCAAGAATGGTCACTAAATTCTGCTTGTCTTCGTCCACAGGATTATTTTAATTCAATTGATTGAGATTAATTATTTTAGGAAGGTGGATATCATGGCCCAATGTATATGACAAGTTTGCACAGTGCTTTGCCTTCAAGTTTGAATTATTTCCTTCAATTCCTATTTGACTGTCCATACTAATTCAGATTTGTTGATGATTCCCTACAAGTAGCTCTAATATCACAGTCAATATGTAGTCAAGTAAAGAATTGATTTTTACAAAAGATTTTGAGCCAAGAGTTACCTAAGAACGAATCCTGCTAGAAGGTGTAAAATAGGATAAGCTACTCAATTTGAATCTGTAAGTATGGGTTATTACCTTAATTGTCTGGTTTTTAATGTCATTGTTTTTTAATCCCTGTATACAGAGACACAATTATTAAACAGAAAACCACGTCCATTTATACAAAATCTGATGATTCTTCCCAGTGCTGACCTTGCAATTCAGCAGTTACATTTGGGATTTATTACTATGTAGCAATTAATGGAGAATTACTCACAAACTCAAACATAGACTCCTAAAAATGCATTACAAAATTCAGAACAAAATAACATGGAACATGTGGGAATGTACACTTTTGGAAGTTCTCCTGAAGACAACTTTCCTGCAGTGCTAGCAAGAGTACAAAGAAAATTGCTATGCTTACAGAAAATGCTGAACATAGCTTTGTACTTTTAAGCAATTTTTTCTGACAGGCCATAGTAATATAGAATAGTCACTTGAGGTACATGTTCATTTAGTCATGTCCAGTTCATGAACATCAGACAAGAAGCTGACCTACAAATACGTTTCAATGGGACCATGCTGATTCCTACTAGACGAGGACTGTCCCCCAGAATTTAAACCTGGTTTGTAATTACATTCTGAAATTACAAATGTTAACTTGATGTAATTTATGTAATTTTAAGCCAGAAAGTTGATTTTACCTAGTATAAAATTATATATTGAGGGAGATGTGCTTGTCATGGCTTTATCATTGTTATCATCTATCGCAATCAGCAGAATTCACACTTTTTAGTACAGTTCTTACCAAGAGTAAAGATGCTAGCTCAATATAGACTACCATAGTCATTGCTTAGATAAAGTGAGATGGAGCAATAGAAACTCATTATACTGTCTGTGCAGTTGGTAAAACAAGGTGATTGCATGCTCATCACTCAGAATCGAAACTTGCTGAAAACCTAAATATTCCATTCAAAGTTAATTTTAGGGAATTGCAATGTTATTACAAGTTTTCAAGGTAATTTTCCACCATTCCAAAAATTCTGATGGAAACCAATAAAAAGAAGTTTCCATAAATTTAGGAATTTGAATACGTATAAATTTATGGTATAATGCATTATAATATTGCTAGAAATATACTTAGAAATGACAATTTTTAGTTTTAGTTTTACTGTTA